>PVKH010002065.1:0-17248 GCA_004027955.1 Chaetophractus vellerosus
CGGGAACAAAGGAATCCAGAAGCCTGAACCCTGGAGACGTCGGCAGCCATCTTCCTCCAACACGTGGACTCTGGTATGGGAAGAAATTTATGCTTTGTGGCCTGGTAACTGTAAGCTTCTACCCCAAATAAATACCCTTTATAAAGACCGACCAATCTTTGGTATATTTCAAAAGGCACGCCTTTGGCTGACCAAAACAGTAATCTTGGAAAAATTAAGGACATGCAAGCCTCTCTTGGTGCCTACACGCAAAAGTCCTAATTCTCTGGAAGTTAGTCCAAGTGGTTGGGGAGGAACAACTGTGAAGGAACAGAAATGGTCCTAATGTCAAATATTAACTCAAACAATAACAAAAACCTACAAAAATGCATGCAATATTAAAACTTCCATAATTATTATATAAAATATCTTTAAATTACATGCTATCTTAACTATTAATAAACCAATTCACTAATCCTTCTTGAGGTAAAAGTCCTTGATTCCTATTAATATAAGAGATAACTAGGCCCCTCTTCTTGAGGCTAAAAAATACTCAATTTCATATGCATGTTATCAGTGTAGGAATAACAAATAAAACTACAATTACTATAATCAATGGGAGGGTTCTTTGCAAAAAATAATTTATTTTCAAAAGGGATATTTGATATAAAGGCTGGGAACTACACACAGCTGTGGTAAGAGACTCTAACTTTAGAATCAGATCAAATTGGGTTGAAGTCTTGGCTTTGAAAGCTTGGGCAAATTAATAACTGCCCAGATATTTGGCTTCCTCATCTTTTTATATATAGCCAAAACAAGATGATACATATATTGCTCTTAACAAAAGTCTGGAATAATTATTAAAAATTTCATAGGCTGAAGAAAAATTCCAATTTTCTCCCCCAAAACAATAGAAATAACAAAAATATAGTATTAAGATTTTCAACATAAATTAAAAGTGCACCCCACAAATGAATATACTTTCTAATGTCACTAAACTTCACTTATATTCGATCATAATTCAATTGTTACGTATTCAACTCTAGAGGCTTCTCAGTGGTTTTTAGGCAGTCACTATGCTGCATCACAGGCTTTCACATCCATATCAAAGGGGACTAAATACTCTCAGCAGGGGTAGGCAAACTAGAATCTGTCTGTTTAATCTGGTCAATGGTCTGTTTTTGTAAATTATGTGTTACTGGAACACAGACATGGTCATTCAATTACATATTGTCTATGGCTGCTTTCAAGCTACAAGTCAGAGTTGAGGAATTGTGACCTTATGGACCACAATATTACTATTTACTATCTTGCCTTGTACAGAAAAATTTGATGACACCTGTTCTAAAGCAATGCTATTCAAAGATCTGGTTTGCATACTTAAATTGTTTCTTAATGGGGAATGAGATAAAGAGACTGAAAGCCAATTATGCTTCCAAGCACAATGTTTAGTTTGACTACCATTATTTTTTCAGTGCCAGACTTTTTCAATGAATAATGCAGAGTACTGAATTAGTCTGGTACAGGTTCCTTTTCTGATAGTGGACAGGTAACAAACAGTTGCTGATTAGCTACTTTAATATCACTACTCTAAAGGTTATATGGGGCAAGAGTAGGAACTACCATCTTAACAGGGATTATAGTGTCACTTAGAGACTTATTTTGTTACAGTGCTCTAATACAACAAAGTTATAGGTTTGGTGAAGAATTAAGAGTCAGAGAGTCTAATATAGACAGACTCTTTCTACCTCTGTTCTAGGATTTAGAATTATTTCAAAAACCTTCCATGCAGAAACTTATGTTTCAGCAAAGTGAAGGGTAATGTGTCTATTTTTTCTTTGGAGGAGGAAAGATGAAAATTCACACACACACACACACACACACACACACTCAAAATTGGGGGACATTCAAGAAAATAATTCAATAATATATTTTGCCTATTTAGCTTCTTTAGTTGCTGAGCAGACAGAAAACTATACTATTATATTATATTTCTCTTGAAGTGAAAGAATTTACACAGCAAAGCTATTTTGTATAAATGCTAGCATTCTTATCCCCTGTACTTTAAGTCTTAATTTAAAATATATCATGTATCAGTTAAAGTATACAGAATGAAATCCTATCACTAACTCGAACATGAAATTTCTTAGAACAAATATAC
This sequence comes from Chaetophractus vellerosus, assembly GCA_004027955.1. Taxonomy (NCBI): domain Eukaryota; kingdom Metazoa; phylum Chordata; class Mammalia; order Cingulata; family Chlamyphoridae; genus Chaetophractus; species Chaetophractus vellerosus. Next base: position 2,141 of record PVKH010002065.1, read on the forward strand.
AATTTCTAAAGGCGCCAAAGGTAATCTAACTCCAGTACTGATCGGAAAAATAAAATTATTCCAAGACAGATTTTTATTGCAAATATTTACTCAAAAACTATTTACAGCAGAATTTTCATAGCCATTTAAAACATTTAACATTCAATGAAACAATTTGAGAATTGAAAGCACATTTTAAAAAGTAAAAATGCAGCATTTTAAATAAAAGTTTATTAGTACATTAAAGCAAACTACTGTTATTTATATTATTCATTTTTACAGCTATTATTTTCTAAACGATAAAAAAAACAACAACAACTGAAAAATCAATTTAGCAGCCATTTTGTGGGTAAATAAGGCTAAATTTCCAAAATCACTTTTTACATCACTGCTTAGGTCCCATTTGAAGTTTCTATTTTACAAGTTTAAAAAGTCACTTAAACATGGCTGAATAACTTGCTGGGACATGTTTTCAGCTTACTGCTTTACAGTTTCTACACTATACCATACTTTGCTTTGGCTTCCAAAACATTTTTATGAGTCTATTTCAAATGAAGATCATTAAAACAGTATTAAAAGCATAATTAACTACAGGTTTTCAATAATAATTTTCTACTTTATACAACTAGTACATCAATGGATTTCTGCACAGTTTACACACTGACAAAAAAGCACAAATATAAATTTATATTTTAATAATTTCACTTTCACTGAAAGTTTAATAAAGGTACGCTTATAGCCTGGCAGGCTAACATGTGTATGAAGGGACATATATTCAAATATTCTGTTTACATGCTTCTGAAAGTTTGGAATGTTATATTAAATCCAAAATTAAGTCTATGTTCATCCAAATTCTCATATCAATATAGCACTCCAAGCACGCTCCATATATCAGCATCATACTCAACATAAAGCTTTCATTAATAATGCCAATCAGCCATTTTAAATTATTCTCAAATGGTATGTGTTTTCCAAATTTCTTCCTTAAATTAATTGAAAGGACCTTATACGCAATAAGGAATTTTAACTTAGGACTGATGGATGTTTCAAAAGCTTTATTAATATAACTAATATCTTATAATTTGCTTAATGTAAACTAAATCCTGTTTCCTGGAAAAACTACAAATTTTACTTTCATTAAAAACTTATTGGAAATTCATACTAATGGTGTTATGGGTGAATTGATTTCTTTAATAACTCTGATTGAACATACAGCTGAAGAGTATGAATGGCCTCATTCATATTTTTCTATTTCTGAACTCAAAAACACCATCACTGAGCTCACCTGAGAGCACTGCTCCAAATTCTCTTACTGTTGGTACACTAAAACTTGGGATGACTGATTAATTTCAACTCCTTTCTTTTTCATCTGCCAGGTCTACTGCCGTTTCAGTTATGCTAGGGCTATTTCCTCTAGGAACATTATCAGTTTGATTAGACACTATTTCATCACTTTTGGCTGAAGCATCACTATTACCTTTTTGAAGAATCTCTGTGGCTTCATACTCAAGTACCTCTGATGGGGTCAAAGGTTCCAAATGAATACTGCCTTGCTCACTAACATCAGAACTAACAGATTCATGTTCATCTCTTTTTCTCAAAAACTGGTCAATGCTAACGTCATCCGATGTTAACCGCAAACCCTTATTATTCTTTGAAGAAAATCTAGTTTCATTGGCATTATCTGTAATCTCATCACATGAAATTATATTTTCCGGACTTTGGCACATCTTCAATTCTGTTTCTTGACAAAGGTGTTCTATTTCTTTTTCCTTTTCTACTTTATCTCCACCTTCATCAGGGAAGATTTTCTTTGAGCTGATTTCCTGGTCTACAAGACAGGTGTCATTTTCCTTATCTGAAAATGTTATGCTTTCTTCTTCACTTTTTGTTGCTGATGAGGTTTCCAATGAATTTGCACCATATCCATTTTTGTCTTCCTCGGAAGAAGTTTTATCTTGTTTACTGAAAAAGTAAAAGCCATTTATTATCTACTCCTTCATAATACAAAGCATTTGAATACAATCAAAAGAAAGACATGCCTTAAAAGATAAAAAGTGTCAAGGCACAAATGCCTACCAAAAGGGAAAAAAAAATATCCAGGTCCCTACTTATTGCCACAGTATTACTACAATTTTGGAGAAGGCTATTTTCTTAGGTGATAGAGTGAGGAAACCCAAAAAGTCACATATTAAAAGGAGACCTGGGGAGTCTCTAGACTGCTTTTAGTCCTGATTATCATTATTTTCATCTGTTCATATCTATTCCCTGTTTTTACAAATACTGCTAACATTTATAGAGAATAGCTTTGCTATATAAATTTTAGTTAAAATTTTAGCATTCTTATTAATTTGTAAGAATACTTTATAGGAGGAATATATTTGGAAAAAAACTATTTTTCCTTTATGAGTTATACTCTGCTTTCATGCTTAGAATGTCCTACCCTATACAAAACCAGAGAAGCAATCACAGTTATTTTCCTAATTTTTAATATCCTGATTTTAAAAAATCATAAACACATGCCTTATAATATATGTAAATACATGACACATGTTTGTGTGAGTGCCTTGAGTGTGTGTTTACTCTTAACCTGGTATGTTAGAAAAACTATTTAGTAAATCATCAAACATTAGAAATCGAAGATTTCTAAGAAGTTCCTTAGCCTCTTATCTAGATTTATTAATAGATCTTATCTAGATGCTTGTATAACCAAAAATAAAACTAATTATTACATATACCTTATTTCTTACATTTAACCCATCTGAATTTAGACTTCTCAATGAATTGCCCAAAGACCTTGGCAACACTTTCAAATGGTCATTTATTATTTACTATTTTATTATACTTATAAGGCTGTTCCTCTACTATTTATTTTGTTCTAATGATCTGTCCTTTGACTATTCTTGGTCCAATATCATAGTTCCAACAATTATAGATTAACAGCATACTTCAATATTTAGTAAAGCAAGTTATCTTCAATCCACTACTCTTCTTCATAAATTTAATAGTTTAAATCTATGAAAGATGTACAAGGATGTTCATTTTAAAAATGTTTAAAACAGTGAATACAGAAATAATCTGATATCCAACAACAGAGGAATGATTAAATAAATTATGGTATAAATAAATGGACAAATATGAACCTTATTTTAACTTCGTTTCCAAATCAAATCCCATTTTGAGATTTTCGACTAAATGTTCATTAAAACCATAAAATAATTTGAAAAATGGTCTTTAATGCAAGCTATTTATATATTCATTTCTATCTTAGTTAATATTTGCTTTTCTTCATTTAGATCCTGTACATATCTCATTTTTGTTACTTCTAAGAATGTACTTGGCTCATTTTATTTTGTAATTGTATATAATTCCTGTAAACAAAAGATTCTGATTTTTACACCAAGATATCTTAATTAATACTCTTATTATTTCTAATCATTCTAGTCCATTATTTTTAATCTTACAGGTCAATTATGACATCATCTGCAAAATTATAATTTTTTCCTCCTCATTTCAAATTTGTATAACTCTTATTTTTGTTCAGACCATTTGGACTAACTAGAACTTACAGAAAATAATTAAAGAACAGACAGGGACTAGTCTGCTTTTTCTAACTTCTTAGTTGAGTTTTTGTTAACATTTTTGTTTTTCAGAATTCTAGCAAAAGTACTAGGTGGAGAAAGAGCTAGATGATCTTACCAGTGAAGTTTAAAAACATATCATAGGCCTTATGCCAGAGTTTACTCTTTTAATTTACTGTTTAGATTAGGGGGCCAGCTGTAGCCCAGTGGATAGGGCGCCGGTTCACCACATGGGAGGCCCCGGGTTCTGTTCCTGGGGCCTCTCCAAGTGGACAGACCACCTTGAGAGAGCAAGCCACCGTGGGGGGGGGGCGAGCTGCCGTGGGCAGGGCAAAAAGCTGCCACGGGTAGGGCAAAGCTGCCACGGGGAGGGCAAGTCGCCTGCGAACAGAGCAGAGTCGCCTGCAAACAGAGCAGAGCCACCCACGAGCAGAGCCGAGCCGCCCGCGAGCAGGGCAAGCCGCCTGCGCGGTGAGCTGACTCGGCGCGTCGCTGCAACAAGGGGAGACAAAGCAGACACAGAGGAACACAAAAACGAACACAGCAAGAACAAGCAGAAAGGGGGGGATATGTAACAACAACAAAAAATGCAATAGATTAATTAAACTCAACAGATTAATAAGCAACCTACTGTAAAATATACAGCATAAAGATAGAAAAGAGGAAAATTACTTAATTTAAAAGACAAAATTACCTTTATTTGGAATAAAGTTCTAATTAGAATGTTGGGATTCTATTTGTTAGCAAGGACTGTGAAATAATTTCTTGTGTTCCTTAGTGTCACATCTGAGCATTACATTTTTAAAAACCAATCCTGGAATTTTGGAACTTTTATGCTGAGATTTCAATACAGAAGTAACTTCATGGCTTCCTGAAAATGCTTTAAGATGATCTATATGCAACAACTGTTTAATTGACATATCTTGTAATGGTTTTTATGTAATAGGTGCAATTAAAATCTATTACCATATTACTAATTAGTAAAGTTTTAAAAATTTAATAAGTAATAAAATGTTTTATGTCTAAATGATTTAAAATTTTAAAACTAAGGATCTATAATGCATTTCTGTTGAGTTAAATATTCAAATTTTTATTTTAATTAAAAACCATGACCAAAAGCTGTAATACATACAAAAATTGATATACCCCTTTGTCAATTACCTGTGACATAACACAGCTCAAGTGTTATTTTATATTTTTGAATTTTAAGAGACTCAGTTGTTCCTTATATTTACCTTTTAGAATTTGATGTTTCTGTTTCCTCTTCAGGCATATTAGCTCTTGAAATATCCTGAAATGATTAAAAATACTTCTCTTTTACATTCATGGCTAAGCTTAAATAAAACTATTTTAATCACACTAAGATTTCTGGGTAAAAGGATCTTAAGTGTGCAACCTAGTATACAAAAGACATGGGAAAACAATATCTTAATTTAAAGTATATACTAGAATCATACTCATAATTCAAAGCAGGATTTTAAAATTCTTTAAAAAGAAAACTATTAGAATTCCAATGTACCAAAAAGTTTCTGTATCAAAGTAAAAAAGAAGTTGTTCAGTTACATCAATACCTGCTTTCCTGAGCTTCTATTTCAAATATGGGCCATAATTACAATTACTTGAATTGAAAACTAATAAAACAATCTGAATTTGAATAACAAGGTACATCCAAAGTACTTTATAAAAACCTATCAAGTACAGATGCTTAGATAAAGCATCACTGAAACTCTGATTTGATATTTGGAATCATGGTAGTCCTTCCACTGTCTAACTAATATTAAACTACAGACAAATTAAAGAAATATTTTTGCTTATTTCAAATGTTAAATTTGGAAAAAAGAATCCAGTAAAACCCCAGTAAGCCAGAGGCCAGCCTCCCTAAGAACAATGACCAATTACTGTGTGAGGTAGTACATTAAGAATTTTACATTCATTATCTCATTTAATCCTCATGTTAGATATTCTTAACTCCATTTTTACAGATCAGAAATTAGACTGAGCAGGTCAATACTAATATTCAAGGCCACATCACAATAAGCTGTGGAATAAAGATTCAAATCTAGGCCTATTTCTTAGCCACTATAGATTGCATCAAGCAGGTAAAATGGATAATGGTATATTAATCACACAAATTTATATCCTCATCCTCATGAAATACTGCTAAAATGAGGGGGAAAGAATAAGATTTTCACTCATAAAGACCAAGAAATCACCAAAGCATATGCATAGCCAAAGATAATTCAACAAAGTTTTAGAAGGCAGAGAGTGTTTGGAGAAGTGGTAATTGACTTACCAGGGTGGAAGAAGTTAAAACTACATGGCTGCATTGGAGAACAAAGAAAAGAAGCCAATTTGCCCAAAGAACCTTAGAGACCTAGTGATTGGAGGAACCCAGTACAATATACAGTACAATAAACAGTAAAAATAAAGCCCAGGGACTGCTGGGAAATCTAATGAGCTCCCTTCCCAAACTCACACACCCTGGTACTTATCTCCTCCTCTACCACAGAGGATAGAGGTGAACTCTCTAATACAGAAGGGGTCTACACTTGGGAACACTCAAACAGCAAAGGACAGGAGTGAGATACTGGCAGAAAATAGAAAGTAAAAGTGCATATACTGAATAAAAGGACCCACAGTCCCTCTTCCTGCCTGACTCCAATTATGCCTGGAGCCAGAAGAATCACTCCTTATCCACAACCCCCAGAAGGTAGCTGGAAGAATCCTCTTTGAAGAATTATGAGCCCCAGGGAAAAGATTTCCCTTAATGACTTTGAAGGGATACCAGTTCCCTGAAAACAATCTGTTAGCTTAGCAACTTATTTCCAATAAATTGAAGCCTAATCAATTCCCATGCAAATTGTATAGGCTATACAATGCAGAAATCCAGGGGACAACCTTCACATTTATAGTCTGTCAGCAGTCCTTAAAAGTTTGGTTCACAGACCCTCTCAGGTAATATGCAAGGTCAAAACTACTGTGCAAAAGCAATGGTGAATAAAAATGCCTTAGCAAGAATCAAAGCAGGGGCACCAAACCCAAACTGTACTAGTAGTCATTGTACTCTTCACCATCACACTCCAGCAGTAAAATCAGTTTTATTAAATCTTAACCCTCAAGTTCATGTCTTTTTAATATTGTATGTGATGAAATATGAAGTACACATAAAGCACTGTTGTTACATAATGAAAACACATGGGTGGGTAACTGAGTTGTGAGCTGATACCTCCTTTTTTCATGGAATATTATTTTTATTTTAAAGAATGATTGTCAAACTATAGGTATTTAGACCGGTATTTAGTAGATATTTTCTTGAATATTAACAAGTGAGACTGTCACTTCAATGAAAATATAACTGATAGTATTTGTTGTCCATAATAAAATTCAAGCAAAAATTAAACTTTGGGAAAACTTATATCCACCACTGTCAGCTTGAAAACTTTCCAATACATAAAGATTTTTCTGATGAGATTAGTGCTGATATTAATGTGACTGTTTGATATGTATAATGAAATGTGTCAACATATAGAAGATCTACATAACTCAAGTGCCCAATATTTTCCAAATGACCAATATATGATGCTAAAAAACCATGCATGGACAAAAGATTCATTCACAGGGTAAGAACAATAGCTGTTAAGGTAAGAGAATACAAAAAGTTCAGTGGTATGGAGTCAGACTCCACATTTTAACAAACCTTTAAGAAAACTACCACTTATCTAGTTTTGGTATAGTTTCAAACAAGAAAAGCCTATTCAAGTGCTCGGTGATGCTGGATATTCTTCATGTATTTAAAAGAAAACAATGTGATAACAATAGACTGAATGCAGAAACAGCTTTGAGAATCTAGTTTTCTTCTATTAAAGAAGATATTAAAAAAACATGCAAAAGGGAAAATAATGGCACTCTTCTCACTAAATAAGTTATGTTTGGGAAAAGTTATTTTTCAGAAAAAAATGTTATTTATGTTAACATATCATGGGCTTATATTGTTATTTTAAGTAAATTAATAAACATTTAAAATTTCACTCTTTAATTTCTAATATGGTAAATACTGATAATTTTGGGATCACATATGTTTATAGCAGTATAGATTTAAGCAGTTCACAACTTGTATGGCCAAACAAGGCAGTCCTGCCCTTATTCAAATACACAGGATTTTCAAGGTACTTTTTTAGTATCTCACTCTACAATTATGTAGGCAGCCAAGGGTCACCATACAATTGAAGACATCATTTAATATGAGAAAGACCACAATAAAAAGGAAGAAAGGGCTTTAAGAAATGAGAGAAGATGCTGAAAACAAAAGAAAAAAATATATACACACACACATATATAATTAATGTCCTCAGAGAGGTGAGAGGTTATTGCATCCATTAAATAACAAAAAATTGTAAAGGTCTGTCAAATGCCTACCATAATGAATGAAAGAAGGATGAAAGATGAGGCATATCATGAAATTTCAAAACACCAGAGATAGGAAAAAATCATAAACCTTTCTAAAAAGAACAAAAACCTAAATGCAAAGAAACTAGAGCAAGAAAGGCATCACATATCAAAAGCAATAGTGGGAGCAGATGTGGCTCAAGCAGTTGAGCTCCTGCCTCCCACACAGGATGTCCTGGGTTCGGTTTCCAATGCCTCCTGAAAATACAAACAACAAATGAAAAAACTAACTCAGGGAAGCCGATGTGGCCCAGTGATTGAGTGCTGGCTTCCCACATACAAGGTCCTGGGTTCAATCCCTGGCCCCCAGTACCTGAAAAAAAAGAAAAAAAGAAAAAGAAGAAAAAAAAAAGCAATATTACAGTAAAGTAACATTTTCAAAACTACATGGGAAAATTGTTTTCTAGGTATATTAGTCAAATTGTCATTCATGTAAATATACTTTTAGATATACAATAACTGAGGAAGCTATTAAGAGAACATGTTTCATCAAAATGAAGAATAAACTAAGAAAAGAGGAACTCATGCTTCAGGAAACAGAACATCCGAAACATCCGAAGAAGAGTAGCAAAGGAAAGCCATGCCACTGTAAACTATATACCAGACTTAGAGAACAACTAGTTTAAATTGAAGCAGGAGGTCTGGGAGGAAATAATCTTCAGGCACCCAAGAACATTTTTTTGATATGTGTGAGCATTTGGAAAAAAAGATTTCCAAATGTTAGATAGTTACATTGCAATATTTTAAAAGAGCATTTGGCACATAAAAAACTAAACAAATAAGTATTTTAAAGATATTTTTCAATTCCAAAAAAAAAATTAAAATGAGGTATAGGAAAGGAAAAGAAATCATACTACACAGTTCCTGGCTCAGGATACATAATAGTTACTGACCATGGCTTTCACCAAAATTGTGATGTAACTATGCAGGTTCAGTGCTGTGGGGAGGCACAGTGGAGTCTGAAGCAAAAGGAAAACTGCACATCCCTATATGCAAGTTTTTTTATGTAGTTTAATTTTTTTCCAAGAACATTAAATTCGTTGAAAAAGAATTGAAAAAACTGAAAAGTGGTTGTATAAAACTTACAACACTAGTTTAAGTTTAAATAGTTCATTCATATTCAAGACAGAATTTATCATCATTTAACTTTCCTGGCTTTAATGTAAACAAACTCATCAATAATATATTCATATCTACTTCCTGTCTTGGTTTCATTTGAGAGAAAAGCTACGTTTGACAATTTCTCTTGATTAAATGACAATGTTAAATAATCTTAAATTAACTTCAGTTTACTGAAACTTATTTTGCAGGATGTCACTGTGGCTGGTAATATTAAAAAATTCACAAAATGACTTCCAAAATTGGATAAAACTGTACTATGCAAAATGTATTAATTGGTTACAGAAGATCCAAATGCAATGCTAATTTTATATTACAAATTACCAATATTGTATGCTGCTTTACACTATTTCACATGAAATTTCCATAGAACTTAAATAATCAAAATATGTAAGAGCTAAGTCAGTGGCTGCTCTCTGAAAATTAGATGTATGCAAAGAAAATAACTTTTCTTTGGTTTTAAGAATTCAAAACGAAGACACTTCATTTAATTTTTCATATCTCCATTTCAAATATGAAATTAGGTTTTTAATATCTTAATTTCTATTTGGTAAGCATTTTCCCATAATTTTTTTTCTTTTAAAGATTTATTTTTATTTATTTTATTTATTTATTACACCCCCCCCGCCTTTCTGCTTGCTCCCGCGGTGTGTCCATTCTTGTGTTCCTCTCTGTCTGCTTTGTCTCCCCCTGTTGCGGCGACGTGCCGAGACCGGTCACCACACAGGCGGCTTTGCCCCACTTGTGGGCGGCTTCTGCTTCCATTCACGGCCGGCTCTGCTTCAGTTTGCAGGTGGCTGGTTGCGCTCCATTCGCGGGTGACCTGCCCTGACCGTGGCGGCTTTACCCTGTCCGTGGCAGCTTTTTGCCCTGCCCACGGTGGCTCTGCCCGCCCATGGCGGCTTGCCCTCCTCAAGGCGGTCTGCCTGCTAGGAGAGGTAGAACTGAACCCGGGGCCTCCCATGTGGTACACCGGCGCCCTTATCCACTGGGCTATACGGCTGGCCCCTTCCCATAATTATTGATACTTTATCCAGTGATCTGTAAATTTTCAATTTCTTTACTTTTTAATTTATTTTCAAATTCGGGAAAAATATTCATACCTCCTGTTAAAGTTTTACATTCAAAATTACTTTCTCTCATTTATTATAAACAAAGGGATAGATTTTTAAATTAAGCATGCAGTTATATAATCATGTTTTTATTGTAGAGCTTTTTATAAACTTTTCCCACTTGGTTCAAAATATCCTATCATACAGCTAATTTGCATAAAGATTTGGTAATCCATTTGCAACAAGATAACTTCAATTTCAGTAAAATGCATTTTGTCACTTGATATTATATCTTTTAATATTTGATAATCACTTTTCCAAGAAAAAATTTACTGAAGCATATCATTCAAACATGAACACACATAAACAATAAGTATATAGTAAAAGTTGTGAAACTTATAAAACAAATATGTATTACATCACACAGGGCTCCCATATATCACCCCACCATAAATACCTTACATTTGTATGAAGTTATGAAAAAGCATAGTCAAATTATTACTATTAGCTATAGTCCATATCTTATATTTGGTATATTTCCCCCTTAACCCATCCTATTATTTTTTTGTTTATAAACCATATAATTTATCTAAAATGTACAATCAATGACATTTGGTATAATCACAGATTTGTGCATTCATCACTTCAATCAGGATTAGAGCATTTTCATCTCAAAAAAAAGAGAAAAACAAAAACAAAACAAACCACTATCATACCCATGTTAGTGCTACTAATTACAAATCCTAAGATGTGCTTTCACCATTTCATTTCCAAATATTTACAACTTTTTTTTAACCAATTCTGAACAGATTAAACCTCAGCTTTCCATTCTCTAACCACATTCTATTATTCTCTTGTGACTTATATTCTAGCTATTAATTCTAAGAGTTTGCTCATTATATTTAGCTCATAATAGCAAAATCATACAAAATTTGTCCTTTTGTGCCTGGCTTGTTTCACTTAACATAATGTCCTCCAGGTTCATCCACATTGTCATATGCTTCATGACTTAACTTCTTACAGCCAAATAATAGTCTATCATGTGTATATACCAGTTTGCTTATCCATTCGTCGGTTGATGGATAACTGGGTTGTTCCATCTTATGGCAAGTGTGAATAATGTCACTATGAACATCAGTGTGCAGACGTCTGTCCATGTCACTGCTGTCAATTCTTCTGGGTATATACCTAGTAGTGGCATTGCTGTGTCACAAGCTATATCTATATCTAAATTCTTTAGGAACCGCCATACAGATTTCCACAGTGGCTGTACCATTCTACAATCCCACCAAAAGTGAATAAGTGTCCCTATCTCTCCACATCCTCTCCAACACTTGTAGTTTTCTGAAATGATATCTCATTGTAGCTTTGATTTTCATTTCCCTAACAGCCACTGATGTTGAACATTTCTTGATATGTTTTTTCACTATTTGTATTTCTTCCTTAGAAAAATGTCTATTCAGGTCTTTGTCTATTTTTTAATTGGGTCATTTGTCTTTTTATTGTTGAGCTGTAGGATCTCTTTATATGTCACGGATATTAGACCTGTGTTGGATGTGTGATTTCCAAGTATTTTCTTCCATTGAGTAGGCTGCCTTTTTAACCTCTTCACAAGGTCTTTTGAGGTGCAGAAGTGTTTAATTTTGAGGAGGTCCCATTTATCTATTTTTTCTTTTGTTGCTCATCCTTTGGGTGTTAGGTTTAAGAGGACCCTGCCTACAACAAGATCTTGTAGTTGCTTACCTACATTATCTTCTAGGAGTTTTTATGGTCCTGGCTCTTAGGTGTAGGTCTCTGATCTATTTTGAGTTGATTCTTGTATAGGGAGTGAGAAAGGGGTTCTCTTTCATTCTTTTAGTTATGGATATCCAGTTCTCCCAGCACCATGTATTGAAGAGACTGTTCTGTCCCAGAAAAGTGAACCTGGTAGGCTTATCAAAAACCAATTGCAGGGTAGGCTAAACATTTGCTATATTAGAAACCATGCATGTGTCCCCAAACCTAGTTTTTCTCCCTAGGTCTTGTTTTTAGAATGCTGGTGATAAACTAAGCCTGATTTATTATATGACCATCCTGTATGGGAAAAGAATGTAACAATGGATAGCTTTGGACAACCTTAAGAGATATAGCAAGGGGACAGATGTGGCTTGGGTGGTTGGGCATTCATCTCCCATATGGAGGGACCTGAGTACCATCCCTAGGACCTCCCGGTAAAAATTTAAAAAGGAAAAATATAGAAGGCGTGTGTGCCACTAGGCCCCATGTGCGGGTACACCGCCAGGCCCTAAAAGCAGGTGAGCCGTCAGGCCCTGTGCACGGGTATGCTGCCAGGCCCTATGTGCAGGTACACCGCCAGGTCCTGCGGGCCATGCAGCAAGATGATGACATAACAGGAGAGTGACACAAGGGAGCACCAAGACGAGACACAGTGAAAAACCAGGAACTATGGTCATGTGGGCGGTAGGATGCCTCTCTTCCACATTGAAGATTCCGAGGATTGAATCCCAGTGAGGACAGGAAGAGAAGGATGAAAAGAGAGGGCAGGAAATGGACACACAGAGTTGCCCAGCGAATGGACACAGAAACAGCAAAAATGGGGGGGCTTGGGTGGTAAAAACGGATAAAAGTAAATAAATAAATCAATAAATCCTTAAAAAATGTATAGGGGAGGAAGATATGGGCTGTAGTTAGTAGTAATACTTTGACGATGCTCTTTCATGATTTGTTAACAAATATTTCACAACAATGCAGGGTATTTGGGGGGGTTGATGTGTGGGAGCTCTGTATGATGTTATGCATGGTTGTTTTCTAAGTTCACAATGTTTACTGAACACTTATAGTTTATGTATGTTCATGACTGAATGATATACTTGAATAAATTGTTTAAAACAACAACAACAACAAAACAACTGGCCATCAATGTAAGGGTCTATTTCTGAACTCTCAATTTGTTTCCATTGATCAATGTGTCTACCTTTATGCCAATACCATGCCTTTTTGACCACTGTAGGTTTATAATAGACTTCAAGGTCAGGATGTGAGAGTCTTCCAACTTCACTATATTTCATTAGGATGTTTTTGGCTATTTGGGACCCCTTTCCCTTCCAAATAAAGTTGATAATTGACTTTTCTATTTCTGTAAAGTAGACTATTGGAATCTCAATTGGTATTACACTGAATCTGTAAATCAGTTCTGGTAGAATTGATATTCTCACAATGTTTAGTCTTCTAATCCATGAACACGGAATGACCTTCCATTTGTTTACGTCTTCTTTGATTTCCTTTAGCAGTGCTTTATAGCACTGCTATTGTAAATGGAATTGTTTTTCTTGATTTCCTCCTCAGCCTACTCATAACTAATGTATAGAAACACTACTGATTTTTGCATGTTGATCTTATCCTACAACTTTGCTGAACTCGTTTATTAGCTCTAATAGTTTTGTTGTAGATATTTTGGGATTTTCTAAATATAGGATCATGCCATCTGTGAATAGAGTTTTACTTACTTTCTTTTCCAATTTGGATGCCTTTTATGTCTTTATCTTGTCTAATTACTCTAGCTAGAACTTCTAGCACAATGTTGAATAAGAGTGGTGACAGTGGTTGTCTTGTTCTTCATCTTAGAGGGAAAGCTTTCAACCTCTCGCCATTGAATATGATGTTGGCTGTGGGATTTTCATATATGCCCTTTATTATGTGGAGGAACTTTCCTTCTATAATTATGTTTTCAAGTGTTCGTCTCAAGAAAGGATGTTGGATTTTTGTCAGATGCCTTTTCTGCATGAATCAAGATGATCATGTGGTTTTTTCCCTCCAATTTGTTAATGTGGTGTATTACATTAATATTCTCATGCTAAACCATCCTTGCATACCAGGAATAAAACACACTTGATTATAGTGTATATTCTTTTAATATGCTGTTGGATTTGATTTGCAAGTATTTTGTTGAGAATTTTTGCACCTATGCTCATTAGAGAGATTGTTCTATAATCTTCTTTTCTTATAGTATCTTTATCTAGCTTTGGTATTAGGGTGATGATGGCTTCATAAAATGTGTTGGGTGATTTTCCCTCCTTTTCAATTTTTTGGAAGAGCTTAAACAGGATTGGTGTTAATTCTTCTTGAAATGTTTTATAATTCACATGTGAAGCCATCTGGTCCTGGACTTTTCTTTGTTGGAAGGTTTTTGATGACTGATTCAATCTCTTTATTTGTGATTAGTTTGTTAAGTTCCTGTATTTTTTGTAGAGTCAACGTAGGTTGTACATTTCTAGGAATTTGTCCATTTCAACTATGTTGTCTAATCTGTTGGCATACAGTTGTTCATAATAATTGCAAATGTGTGGAGGATAACAACACACTCCTAAACAATCAGTGGGTCAAAGAAGAAACTGCAAGAGAAATTAGTAGATATCTTGAGACAAATGAAATTGAGAACTCAACTTATCAAAACTTGTGGGATACAGCAAAGGCAGTATTGAGAGGGAAATTTATAGCCTTAAATGCCTATATTAAGAAAGAAGAAAGAGCTAAAAATCAAAGACCTAACTGAACTGGAGAAACTAGGAAAAAGAAAAACAGCAAACCAAAACCAAAGCAAGCAGAAAGAAAGAAATAACAAAAATTAGAGCAGAAATAAATGAAATTGAGATAAAAAACAAACAAACAAGAACAACAACAACAACAAAAACAACAATAGAGAAAATCAACAAAACCAAAAGCTGGCTCTTTGAGAAGATCAATAAAATTGACAAACCTTTAGCAAGGCCAACAAAGAAAAAAAGAGAATAGATGCAACTAAATCAGGAATCAAAAGGGGGACATTACAACTGACCCCAAAGAAATAAAAAGGACCACAAGAAGATATTATGAGAAACTATAGGGGCCGGCTGGATAGCCCAGTGGATAGGGTGCCGGCATACCACATGGGA
>PVKH010002065.1:17348-28350 GCA_004027955.1 Chaetophractus vellerosus
TAAAAAAAAAAAAAAAAAAAAAAGAAACTATATGCCCACAAATGATAATCACTTTTAATATGTGTGCAAAGTGTCTTCACTGCATTTGCTCTTGATGTCCATTGGGTAATTATAGATGTTTGTAATGTAGTTTTCAGAGCAGAGAAGAATATCCTATTTGCTTGTTGAATCATCAAAAAACTCAAAATATGCATATCCTTTTATAATACTAAAAATATCATACATGAATTCACAGAAGCAGCACTTTTGCATATTAAATTAAGATTATGAATCGACCAAGGCCCAAATTTGGCATAATCATTTTTGGGAGGAAATAATGGCTCATTCACCCTTGTGTACATCTGCTATATTTGCTCTATTATCATATCAGGAGCATTTTTTAAATGTAAATATCCTTTCTTTACAACTTACTAATAATTTCATAAGCAAGAATATACCCAGTTTTTTTTGTTTGTTTGTTTGTTTTTTACGCTTTACAGAGATATAATTATCCAGGTTTTAACTTTCATTTTAATCAGGTCAATAAAACTTTCTTCACTTGTGATGATATTATTCTTAATGCAAGCATACCTAATAACTGGAAACATTGTTCCTGATGTAACATATCTGGTCTAAAGCAAAAACTAAGGAAATGTATATTGCTTCTTTTTTCTCTCTCATTCATTTACTCTTTTTTTTTCATTAGAGTAGTTGTAGGTTTACAGAAACATAATACAGAAAATACACAGTTCCTATTAGCACCCCCCATACACACAGATAGTTTCCCTATTATTAACATTTTGCATTAGTGTGGTACCTTTGTTACAATTCATGACACAATATTATTATAATTATGCTATTAACTTTAGTCCACTGTTTACATTAGGGGTCACTCTTTGTATTGCACAATTCTACGGGTTTGAGTGTGTGTGGTAACCTACCTACAGCTTAAAATTTCCCTTTAATGTTTTCAAATATGCATTTCAGTGGTGTTAATTACATATATAAAATTGTAATGTCCAATCCCATTATCTATTGCGAAAATTTTTCTTATCACCCCAAACGGAAACTTCACACCAATTAAATATTAACTTCCCAAAATACTGCTTCTTTTATTTTCAATAGCATTTCAGATTTATCGTGATTTGCTAATAGCATTATAAATTTAGTATGAATTTTATTAGACAAATAAGTGATAAACTTCCTTTCATGATTGACTATATGATTATAATGTCCTATAAGTTCAACTAAATTTAGAAAAATTCCAAGATTTGGACTTTCAATAATTTCTCGTGCTCCTCTAAGGGGTAAATTACTTTTACACAAAACATAACTACATATAAAAGCACTTGGACAAATCCTGCCTTTTTGTCTCTGATGTTATCACCTTCTACAAAGGATCATCTATTAAACTATCAATTTGAATACTTTTTTTTTTAAAAACAAATCATTTTTTTTAAAAAGCATCATGATGAAACGGAATTTTTGTGATCACAAATTCTGTTTAAATTTTTCCAAAATTGAAAACATCTTTTGAGTAGTAAATATTTGATCTTGTTGTATTATTGATATAAAAGTATGCATGGAAAACAAAATAAAGACTAGGATTCTTTAGAATAAATGTGCAAGTCATAATTAATCAATTCACCATTAGAACATTTTTTTAAAAAACCTGTATTTGAAAATCTTCGACCAACATGTGAAATATTCCCTCAAATCTGTATCTTGTTCTTGGATAGGTTCATGTTCGAGTAAAATCATTTTTATTTGATCTGAAATTGGTGACCACAATAAAGGATAATTAACATTTATTTCAAAATATATCATCTTATTTTCTTGTTCACACTTACTGTTCACTAGTTTCTGAAATTTCTAACATTCACTTTTCTTTTTTTCCTAACAATTTGAAGAAAATTCTTTATTTAACTCTGAATTTGATGACAATTCTGTCCTAACTGTGCCAATGTTAGAGACTTGATTATTTTCTGTAGCTACAATACCCGTAATCCCATATTTGTAACTACCCCTATAATTTTGATTCATTTTTGTACATGTTTTTCTTCTTTGTCTGAACACTGCCATCACTTGGCTTTACATAGGCAATATATATTTTAAAATTTAGTATACATTTAACTTAATTCATATAAATTATAATAATTAACAATCAAGGAGGCGTACATAGACATTTCTATGAAAATATAAAAATAAAAAATTATAGGGCCCGGCTAGATAGCTCAGTGGATAAAGAGCTCGCCGGTGTACCACGTGGGAGGCCCCGGGTTCGGTTCCCGGGGACCTCTCCGAGTGGGCAGACGGCCTTGAGAGGGGCAAGCCACTGTGGGCGGGGCGGAGCCGCCATGGGCGGGGCAGGGGGCCACCACGGGCAGGGCGGAGCCCCCACGGGCATGGCAAAGTCGCCCGTGAAAAGCGGAGCTGCCGCCTGCGAACTGCGGAAGCCGAGCAGCCCGCAAAAAACATGAAGGACTGCTGCCCGCAGAGCATGGAGCGAAGCCGCCCGTGGGAGCGGAGTGGAGCCGCCCACGAACAGAGCGAGCCACCGCCGTGGAGGGCCGACTCGGCGCGTCGCCGCGGGGACGGGGGGAGACGGGAGGCAGACATGGAGGGACACAGAGGAATGGACACACAGCGAGAGCAAGCAGGGGGGGAGGGGATATGTAATAAATAATAAATAAATCTTTAAAAAAAAAATTATAAACAGAGAATTACAAAAATAGGTTTCGAGACAATTTGGTAAGAAAAAAGTAGTGAAATTTTTTTTTATATAAAGAAGTAAATAACAGTCAACTATTTATCATTGTTTTAAGTGAAGGAAGTATAATATTTTCCTGATTAAAAAAATATCTTTTTTAGAAAATGTTTAACATGCGATCAAATTTCATTTGTGAAAGGTCAAATATATTAATAAATGGAATTTATATTAAGTGTTATTAATATTTAAATCTCATAAACATGTATTTGTAACAATATAACTTTACATTTTACTCTACAGTACTATGGATTACAACTGCAAAAAAGAATCAACCTACCAACTTTGCTCACAATGGAACAAGGGATGAGAGATTTTTATTTTTTTTACCTAATTGTACCTGCACCCTGCATTTGCATGACTCTCAGGGTCATACAAGTTCAGGGCTGGATCCTGTCTTTAATTTAAATTTTGATAATGTATTTCTTGTGGATTTTTTTTGCATTAATTTTTATTGTTTAAAAAATTGCATTAAATATTATTTATTTTAATTACTGAATTTTTTTGAGGCCCCTTACATTTTGTGTCATAGACGAGGTTCTCACTTGGCTAATTTCGACCCCAGCTGGGATGCTGGAATTGAGGAGCAGAGAAAAGTGGGGGTGGAAGTATGGAGAAGTAAATTGTAAATTACCATAAGTAAAAAAATGACAATTGAAGAAAATAAAATATGCTTATATTATTTAGCACTATGGAAGTAAATATTATATCAAACAGTCAAAAGATTTGAAAATGGCTACCTCTAAAGACCTGGATTTTTTTTTTTTAGGTGGTACCGGTAATTGAACCTAAGACCTTGTACACTGGAAGCAGGCACTCAACCAGCTCAGCTACATCCACTCCCAACCATTGTCTTTTTTTATGATAAACCTTCGAGCACCAAAATTATAACTTTTAATATGATAAAATAATAAAATGTAATTTTTAGAAGCTGGAAATTCTCAAGTGTCCAAAGAAGTAACAAACAGAAGCAAGAGAATCAAAGCAAAACAATCAAACAAATAAAAATTAGAATAGATATCTTAATGGACAGCTTTTGTAACCTTACAGGGATAAAGACTAGAGCCAATTTGTTGTTTCACTAATGAAATAAAAGGGAGCCTCTATTCTACATGTTTATGTGTATATTTGAATCGAGAGAATACTGATAGAGGAAAAAATCCCACAGTCACACTGAAGTGACTCCCTCTGTCTCCACTGAACCTTATACATTTAGAGCATGGTAGTTACCTTACTGGATTACAATTATTACATGTCTAATTCTCCTCTTAGATTGTGACCACCTTAAGGACAGAGAAAGAATTTTAGTTATCTTGGTGCCCCATACAAAAAATTCCTGAAACATGCCATCATGTATTCCCTACAGCTAAGAAAGGAAGAAGAAAGGCATCTGTATCTACCTCCTCTCTCTTACCCTTCAGTCAACTATAATGAAACTACACTAACCATCAGACTGGAGAGGAAGAGTCATGATTACTTACTCTTGGCAGGGAAACAAAAATGTATAGAACAGTACATAATGTACAGTACATTATGAATTCCAAATACAGTCTAGTCTAGTGCATGAAAAAGAATTAAATTTCCAAGAGGAAATGAAAAGTTATATATGAATTAAAAAGAAAGTCAGTAAAATATTAATGGGGCATGACAACACTGGTTCTACCACATTGCAGCTGTTCAAAATTTTAAGATCAATTCAAGCTATCCACCATATCACTTGTGTACATAAAAGAAACATCTGGTTTTATTCAAGGGACTATTCCTATCACATAGATTCTTTCAATTATGATCAAAAGTGTTCTATTTGGCCTTCCATTCAAGGTGGCTTCATTGTGGCTTCCTTTAACTCTGCTTATGACCTACTAAATTTTTAGTATATACTTTATTTTTTTAAAAACAAAAAAACTAATTTAAAATTGGTTACTATATGAAAAAGCTGGTTTCACTTGACACACATGGCATGAGGCAGTCAAAGGAAAATAAGATTTCAAAGAGTTATTCTAGTCAAGTAAACATGCATCAGAAAGATTCAATGAAGAAGGTTATGAAGTTATGGACTCAAAAATTTTCTTCATGTTCATGCCTTTACATATTTCGAAGTTAAGAGAAGCAAATTCTGTGGTACCTAGGGCACAGAGACTGGCTGTGGCTGGGGGACAGAAGAAGAAAAAAACGCTACCACCAAGACCCAGGCACACAGAGCCAGCTTAAGGCTGAGGCTAAACCAGGCAACAGCGAACATCACCCCATTCCCCATCACCCACCGCTGGGCTAGCAAGTTCCAAATAACAAGCAAAAGCAGTATCACTGGGAAAGAGGCAAGAATATTGACAGAGAGACTCTCTGGGGCTTAGTCTCAAAAGGAAAGCCTAAAGCTGAAGATGGAGAAAGAGTATTGAGAAAAACCCTCTGGTAGTCCAACTCCCATTCTATGCACAATGAAATGCTACAGGAGTATGAATATGCCCTCTAGGGGCATAGAAAGTAATAATAATAGCAAAACCAAAACCAAAACTCAGGTAAACTCCTGACTAGATTGACCCAATCTTCATACTATTAGTATAGCATGAGAAAAGGTGTGCCTATGTCCAGGTTTAAATACTATTTACTTCAGTTCTACACAAAATGTCTGGCTTTTAAACAAATATTATATGGCATGCAGAAAAGCAAGAAAAAAATAATGCACTGTCAGGATACAAAACAATCAACAGAACCAGATTTAGATTTGACCCATATTAGGGAACGATCAGATAGAACATTTTAAATTATTGTAATTAATAAGTTAAATGCTCTGGTAGAAAAGGGAACATGCACAAAGAGAATGGGAATTGAAAAAGAATCAATGTAAATGCTAGAAATAAAAACCATAGAGACAGAGGTGAAAAATGCCTTTGATGGGCTCAATTTTAGACATGACACAACTGAAAAATGAATCAGTAAAACTGAAGATAGGTCAATAGAAAGCGCACAAATTGAAACACAAAGAAAAAAAAAGAGTAAGGAGGAAATAAAAACAGAAAAGAGCATCCAAAAACAGAGGCATGATCTAAAATATGTGCGATTGTAATCCCAGAAGTAGAAAACAGTGAACAGCTCTGAGGATACCAGTTGGGATAAATGCCCAAAATAAATAAATACATAAAAAGATAAATATATAAATAAACAAACGAATCAGATTTGGATGCATCATGTTTAAACTGTAAAAGTAAAATATATGACAATAGAAAAAAGAAGGGGCCGACTGGATAGCCCAGTGGATAGGGCGTCGGCATACCACATGGGAGGCCTGGGTTCCGTTCCCGGGGACCTCTCCTAGCGGGCAGACCGCCTTGAGAATGGCAAGCCGCCATGGGCGGGCCAGAGCCGCCGTGGGCAGGGCAAAAAGCTGCCACGGACAGGCAAAAGCCGCCACGGGCAGCGCAGCCAGCCACCCGCGAACTGAAAAAGCCGGCTGTGATGGAAGCAGAAGCCGCCCACAAGCGGGGAAAGCCGCGCCTGCGCAGTGACCAAGTCTTGGCGCGTCGCCGCAGCGGGGGAAAGGGGAGATATGTAATAAAATGAATAAATCTTAAAAAAAAAAAAAGAAAGAAAAAAGAACACACAAATTACCAGTATCAGGAATAAAAGGGGATATCAATGCAAACCTACACATATTAAAAGGACGATAACTCTGTACACATAAATTCAACAATTTAGGTGAGATGTTCCAATTCCTTAAAAACCACAAAGTATCAAAACATACTCAAGAAGAAACATATAATCAGAAACACCTGTGTCTATTAAAGAAGTTAATTGTGGTTAACCTTACAAACAATAACAACAATAAAAACTTTTCTGTAGTATAAGGAGAGCCACTTAGGAGAAGACTGCTACTTCTGGCTAGGTTTCATTTATTCACTGTACAAGATAGAAATACTGTTCAAAAGCTAAAGTAATGCTAAATATGCCTCACTTCACTATACTCAGAAAGAGGCAAAAAAAATTAAGTAATAGCAAAATAAATTGACATCAAGAAAGCAAGTACTTCAGCAGAACTGTGTTTACAATCATCTATTATACTGTCTGGTAGCATAATATTTATATGATAATCCTGAATTTTATATTCAGAGTTCCTATTTAAGATAGTGGAAACATAATATTTAATATATATTCAAAATATTTCTATTTTTAAAACTACTTAAAATCTTCTGACAGTTTGCTTCAAAAATTAAATCATTTGTAAAGATTAATTTTTCTATGTGCTAAATGACTGAGGGTTTACTGATTTCAGAAATTTAAAATCTTAAATTTATCTCCATTACTCACTAGTTGAACTGAAAAACAGGCAAGTGAAATATATGTCTTTGTCAAAACAGAAAAACCTTACAATTTTACTTAGGGTTAGATATTTTTATATCTAATCAAAATCTCAATTTTTTTTCCCTGATGACATGCTAATAATTGTTATTAATGTAGGTATACTGAAATTAAAATGTTTTAAAAATCACACCTAACAATACTTTCAAATGTATAAACCTTTAAATAAGACAAATATTTACCTCAGAAACAGGTTCTTTTTCCCCAGGGGTAGCTTCATCTTTTAATCTTAAAAACAAAATAAGTATTGAGTATTTTATTTTATACTAAAATGGCAAAATAGGAAACAGTTCTTTTCTGCAGGCTTACGATAGTGTTAATCTAAACTAATGTACATTTTATCATATATTTTACATGTAGCAAATGTAAAAATAAAATGCATGAGAATAAACAGTAGATTTAACAAATGTATGAAATAAATACTGATCTGAAATTTTACATGTACGTCCTTCTTCTCTAAACAAGAGCACTTAAGAAATGTTTTCTTTGCCAAATACAATTTAAAATAAAAGACATAACATTGTTAAAATAGTTTCAAAAGAAGAACTTATTACTCTTTAAAATGCTTATTTATGTAATAGGCATCAGTATTTACCATGATCGGACTTAAAAAGTGAGAAGATAAACATTTTATCTATTTTGAAATTCAGTATGATAATGCCACTTCAATAAACATTATAATTAACTTACCCTGGAGGTAGTAATATCACAGAAATAATTTAGAATTTTGAAGGCTCTACATTCTTACAAACTTTCATTAAGGATAGCTCAAGTATTTTTTAACTTCCTGATTTGTAAAAATTACCAATCAAAATTTATTTTAAAGCAATAAGCTAATAATTATAACTTATAACTAAGATTAATTATTGTTAATAACAATATTAATAAATGACTTTGTATTAAAACTTATACTGTATGTATAACAGGTACGTGTCATCTAGAAAATCTTGTAAAATAATTTTTAATACAAAAAATAGCTCTTTGTCATAGAAAGTGCTAGTGACTAACTCATATTTGTTAATATTATATATTAAGCTCAATTTTAGTCTGTGTAAGTAGGGTGCCTACTTGACCTGAAATGCTATTAATCAAGAGTTAAGTGAGTCAAAACTTTATACACCAGAATAAAAACTAAAAAGTATCCATGGAACTGCACAACACAGTGAATATTAAGTTAACTCATGGACAATAGTTAATAGTACAGTTATAAAATTGTGCTTTCATCAGTTGTAACAAATGTACCACACCAATGCAAGGTGTTAATACTAGGATGGTATATGAGAATCCTGTATTTTATGCCTGATTGTTCTGTAAACCCACAATTTCTCTAAGAAAATTTAAAAAAAAAAACAAAAATAAATATTTTAGGAAGGCTTAATAGCTGTACCTAAGGAATAATGTTTTAAAATAAGCAATGAAAAGACTGATTTAAATTTCAGGAAAAAAGTGAAACTAACTGATAGGATACAAAGGTCAACCATCCTAAAAGCTACTCTCGCAGTTAGTCAGTGCAAATGGAGTTGGCAAACAACCCTCCCCTTCATCCATTTTCTGATGGCACATTTAAAAACACTAGGTCTATAAATGCTGATATTAAATATTAATAATAATTTAATTATATAAAATTATTCACCTATATTTTAGTTATTACAACTGAAATTCCAAAGAACTAAATATAGTATCTTTTTGTAGACCCATATTTTGGTAGGATATTACAATTATTAACAGCTAATTTACTAAACAAACTGAAAGAAAAAATGTGGACAAAAATTTGGCAAAACACACAAATATCAACCATTTGGGGGGTTAAATTATTTAATTATGAAAAACAATATTCATATAGATGAGATAACATCAACTGCATAGTACAACTTCACTGTTTTACTGATTTATATGGGAAAATAATAGCAAATAGTTTAAAGAACATGTATCACACAATAAGAAAATGTATGAAAAATTAATCTGAAGGAAAAAAGATATTGGAGTAATGAAGTTTTTTTGTTTTCTTTTATATTCAATTAGAGAAGTTGTGAGTTTACAGAACAATCATACATAAAATACAGAATTCCCATATACCACCCTATTATTAACACTATGCATGGGTATGGTACATTTGCTACTTTGATGAAAGCACATTTCAAAATTGTAATATTAACTATAGCCCATGGCTTAATTTAGGATTTACTGTTTGTGTTGTGCAGTTCTATGAAGTTTTTGGACTATGTTTTGGAATAAATTTGCATATTAAAATTGATTTTTATTTCTAAACACTTAATAGTTTTACTTAGTTCCCAAAACCGTGAAAGCAATTGATCACGAAGCAGTTAAAAATATCTTATAAAAGAAATTTCCTTTCCAGCTTACTGCCAAAAATATTATCAAAGTAAAACTTTATATTTTTCCCACAGAAATATTACCATTTTCACATATGGCTATTCTAATGGATTAATTCTAAGTAGCAATGAAAATGAAAGCCATTAAGTATGTATAACTATTATTGCTGGCATTTCAATTGGGAAAACTGAGCATTTTAACTTTTCAGTCTCTTAATATCTCTGCAATAGAGGCTGGTGCTAGTGGTTTTTATTACTTTTCATTTTACTAAGAAACTGGTAGGAGAGAACACAATAAGTTACTGAAATACCTAGAATTAAGAAGCCAACGATCACAATCTTGTTATGTGGCTTTTACCATACTGGTATTCTCTTCAAGGGAAAGAATTGTAATAACAAGAAAACATTTAGAAAAACAATTCTTAAAAACTTGGAAAATCACACTACATAAAATTTCACAGAGAAATAGATTCATCATTAAAATGTTCACTAAATTTTATAACTACAAAAGCATATTTTAAGATTAAAAATTTTAATACAACCACTAATTCATCATTAACATTTCTGGAAAAGAAAATTTCTTACCTGTAATTCTTATTCATTAAAGACACCTGCTGAAATAGTCACCATTTGCGATATTCAAATGCTTGGTAAAAGACAGAGTGAAATTTACTAAGCTCAAAGTTCTGAGCGAATGACCTGCTTTTAGGTAATTGCACTTTTTACCTGTGAATGCTGCAATAACTTTGTATAGAAAATGTAGTACAGCATTTAAAACAAACACTATTTATGATTTCAATGCAAGGAGAACAGAAGGACTGACTGGTGATCTATTTCAACCACAAATCTTTAGAGGTCAAGAATTGCAAATAAGTAATTTTTCTTCTCTCTGAAAACATGTTGAAATAGATCTTTCTGATACATTTCTAGAGGAAAATCCTTTCCCTCTAAAAAGTCTAAAATGAAATAAATAGCTCTATTTGCATTTTGGGGAAGTCTGTACAGCCAAATCCAAAAATACACACAAAATGAATATATTGGTTCAGTTATATCAGTGTGTGTTTGGGGTTTCATTCACACTATGTCATGGGGGCAGGGGAAGAGCTATACGGGGGGAAAACGTTCAAATTAATTTCAGCTAGGCCACATTATTCCTCTCCAATAATATTTAAAAGCCAAAATGTATCAAAGAGTTTAAGTGCTTCTTTTTAAATTGCAACCATCAATTTAAGAATATCTGTAAGCATACTAAACAAGTTGAAAAAGGGGCTGTATGACAAACCTGCAGTAAAGTCAACCGGTTCTCAAAAACTTCAACTAAGACATTCAGGATTAAATTTAAGGTAATCATCATCAGATTAAGAAATGATTGTAAAACATCCAGTGCACCAATTCTGAGTTTGTTCTGAAGGATGTTAACAGATATTATGTGTGGAAAAGGGTGCTTGAGCTAAACATTTACCAGGTTGTACGTGTCAGGTACCATGCAAACATTCCAGTCCAAAGCCAAAGCCAAAGCCAAAGCCAAAAAAAAAAAAAAAAAAAAAAAAAAGACAGCCCCTCCCTT
>PVKH010002066.1:0-28240 GCA_004027955.1 Chaetophractus vellerosus
ACTGTTGGTAGGAATGTAGAATGATGCATCCATTGTGAAGAACAGTTTGGCATTTCCTCAGAAAGCTAACTATAGAATTGCCATATGATCCAGCAATCCCATTACTAGTTATACACCCAGAAGAATTGAAAGCAGGAACACAAACAGATATATGCACACCAATGTTCATAGTGGCATTATTCACTATTTCCAAAAGTTGAAAGCAACCCAAGTGTCCATCAACAAATGAATAGATAAACAAAATGTGGTATATACACACAATGGGCTGCTACTCAGCTATAAGAAAGAATGAAGTTTTGACACGCAAGACAACATGGATGAATCTCGTAGACCTTATGTTGAGTGGAGTAAGCCAGTCAGTAAAGGATAAATATTGCATGACCTCAATGATGTGACCTAAACATTTTGGAAGCTAGTTTAACACAAGACAGAAAGGGAGTAGAGTGGTGAGCCAATGTTCAATCTGGACAGTACCTATGATAAGGTGGTGGTTTGGTAGCAGATAGGGGTGATGGTGGTATAGGAATGTGGATGGGGTCAATGGTGCTGGTGTGTGAGGGTGAGCAGGTTTAGGGGATGGGCTTGACCATCCATGGAATTGGATGAAAGCCTGGAGGAATGAACAAGTGGACTCTGGGTAGGTATAGGTCTGTGGTTGAAAATATAATTGTGAGAACGTTCTTTTGGAAAATATGGCAGGGGAGGGTCACTGGTGCAAGGTGTTGGTGGGGGTGGTATGAGTGGTAAAGGATTCACCTGGGGCATGTTTTCTATGGAATATGAATGTGTTCATCTTGTTATAGGGTGTTATCTCAGTGGATGGAGAACCACCAATAACAAGAAAATATTAAACTCTCATCCTGAGGAGTCCTGCTACATTCTCAAATAGAGGGACAAGAATCAAGTATGCAGACACTGACTAATAAAAGAAAACATACCAATATTTCAACCTGTCAATATTAATGCATGTAACTGTGAACCTGATTCTTGCAAAATTGAAACTTAGCCTAATAATAACTATTGTCGAAGAGTTACCTCCTGAAAGTCTCCTTGTTACTCAAATGGGGCCCTCTCTAAGTCAAACTCAGCAAATAAATGCACTATCTTCCCAACCCCTCACCCCCAGTGTGGTACATGAGTCCCAGGGATGAGTCTTCCTGGCACGAAGGGATTAATACCAAGCACCAGCCAGCAAAGCATGGTAAAAAGACCTTAATCAAAAGGGGGAAAAATCAAATGCAAAAGAGTTTTTTATGGCTAAGAGGTTTCAAAATGAGTCGAGAGGTCATTTCAGAGGTTATACTTAGAAATGTCTTAGACCACTGAACAAAGCCTCAAATAGGGGTGCTTCTGAGGGCTCTAGAGCCATCTGGACACTATTGGCAAGGCACAAAACGCCTTGAAACCAGCACCCTGTCAGTGGGCCTTACCTTGAAATGTAAGACCACCTATTTCCCCAATGTACCATAGACTCATTTATAATGTCCCTACATGTGATTCTTCTACCCCTTTTATTTGAATCTATAATTAGCATTATACCCATTAAATTTATATCTCAGAGACTTAAATCTCAATCTATTAATATGCCAGTTGTGCCCCGAATCTCAGAAGAGTTGCAGCCAACACCTACTCTCCAAAGCATCGGACTCACCTACAACAACTAACAAAATGGTGGTAATGGACAACCCTCATCCTAAAAACCAGAAAGTATCTACAACTCCAAACAAAACAGTCCCTTACATCTGCCCCATAAGATCTAAGCCCCCTCTCAACCTGAGGCAGAGCAGACATCACCATCCCCCAATCCTCAAGAATCAGGAATAAAGAAACATAAGGGGGGAATGCAACCATGAACAAAATAAACTTATTAATATTTTAGTATGGGAAGAAGATGTAATATTGTTATAAAGATGGTGTTACCAGAGGTTCTGAGAGGGGGGGGGGAAGGCATAATAGGTGGAACATAGGGCATTTTTAGGGTATTGGAATTAAGTGTAAACCACACTGTAAACTATAGACCTTGGTTAGTAGCAATGCTTCAATATTTATTCATCAATTGTAACAAACATACCACACAATTGTAAGATGTTATTAATAGGGGAAGATGTGGGAAGGGAGGCGGAGGTACATGGCAATCCCTTATACTTTCCATGTGACTTTTCTGTAATTGTTACCCTATTTAAAAATAAAGTTTACTATATAAAAAAGGAAAACTTTTCTTTCTTACATAAGTACTTTAAAAGAAAACTCAGAATATTTAAGCGTGGGTTTTAAATTGCACAACAAATGAAACTATTAAAAGAGTTCAAGATAAATATGTTGAAAGACCAAAGGGTTAGCCACATATACCAATATATTTCTTCTGCCCCATGGCACCTGTTACATGGGATTTCTGCAGAAGTCTTTCTTTTTTAATGATGGAGATGAGATCTAAGGTTTATTTGTCTATGTATAGCTCAAAAATATTAACCTTTAATAAAGGAAAAATTCAGTTCAATCCTGCCATCCAAATAAATCAAACTATTTTCACATTTCCAATTTCCCTTCTAGTTCTTGCTAACTCATATATATTTCCTAAAACTTGCAATTTAATAGACTCATCCATAGATGGGATAACTTCATATAAATTTAGAGAAAACTCAGAGGCAATAAATTCTTTTTCATTGCTTCAGTTTATTTACAGGATCATAAGTGTCCCAAAGGGAGGCAGAAAAGTAATGTAAAGTAATAAGTGTAGTTAAGTAATGTAAAATAATAGAGGTGAAGTGATCTCAGAGACACCCTAAACCAATAGATACACACATCCACATTCTTATTCTATTTTAATTTTATATGTATTCCTTCCATTTCAGTCAAAAAGTGTCACTGTCATCAAAAAGTCAAAATATCTAGAAGAGGCAATGTAATAAATTGTATAATTCAATCACAACTCAATGTGAATAAATGAGTTTCTTTAACAAAAGCAAATGCCAATAACAGGGAGAGTGTTGAGAACATGAGACTATCAGCATCCTAACAGAGGGTAGAAAGGTAAGGACACACACTTTCTGCTTTTCTTGGGGACTTTTATAAACCCAGAAGTTATAAAGGCCTAACACAACAAGAACTATTGGAGCTATGTCAGCCCCCATATTTCTTATGAAGATTTTTACACTAATTTGAAGTAATTCTCCAACTCACAGGCACTATCCCACAGTGCACTTCCACAATGAGTGTCCTCACTTATTTTAGATAATACACTGATCTGCCCAATCTCCTTTTTGAATTTATAAACTCTTCTAGGGTAAGAACAATACCTTACTTGGAATTGCTCTGTATTTCTGGTTCATTAGCAATGAGATTAAAATGGCTATGTAAATAAAGGTGGACAAGAATTAGCCTGGAGGGCTTAAACCTCACAGGCACAAATGGAATCTTTTTCATCTTCAAGAACCCAACCCAGTAGGAAACCAAAAACGATAAAACTTATGTTTTTAATAGAATAAGGAACATTTTCAAATACTTTCTTGTTTACCCACAAAACAAACTCACATAGTCAAGAAGGCCATGTATTATTTCCTCCAGGATATATGCATCACAGGAAGAGGTAAAGCCTCCATTAAAACCCGCAAGGTAATCATTCACACACTGATGTATGCTAGTGCCTCCTCCTCAGAAGCCAACCACAGAAGGTGACCTGCAACAAATTCCTGTTTATTCCACAAAAGTTATAAAAGTTGTAGTCAAAAGTTACAAGCTGCTAGTTAGTTTGAAGAAAACAAGTCAAACATCGGACTAAATCTTCACAAACACTACACGGAGCCAACAGTCTTTACAGACAGTGCCAATGAGAAGAAATTCTGAATTCTGATTGAATGTGTGTGTGTGTAGGTGTGTGGAGGTGTGAGTGTGTCTATGCACAGGTAAGCGAACAAGAACAAACTGAATATTGATAGCTGAAAAATATGATAAATCTTATTATCCATCCCAGTTTATCAGCTGACAGAACAAATACTCTGATTAAACAAATCTGGGAAAAATGCAACATCAAAATTTGGAAAAGAACCAAATGCTCCCATCAGGTTAAGAAGGAGTTATTAGCTAAATAGTAGCTAACCTTGGGTATAAATGAATTTGTTAAATAATCTACCCATACTTACATCACATTCACATCATATTTCCTTAATACTTATTTTTACATTATATCACTACTACTGGTTCATGCTAGCTATTGTCTTCTGCACGCATTCAGACCTATATGGAATGAAAAGCCTTTCACTTGCTTAGTATTTCCCATAAAACTGAATATAATGCTGAGCCCCCAGCATATGTTCAATGTATGCTCCTAGATTAAGGACTGAGTTGGCAATGATTGAAAGGCCAACCAGCACAGCTGTGTGAGTCTAAGGCCCCACACAATGCAACTGACATAAATACCTGAATGAACAGGAAAGCCTTAAAAACAGGTTTTAAAAAACTGCTTTTTTCCAGGTCCACATATTTTTCACCAAACTATTTTCCCTCACTTTTTAGTATCATCTTGATGTTTACGATGGCACAGTTTTTAAATACTTTTCAGCTGGGGGTGGCTTTTATTTATCATTTTTATACAAATTTATATGGTTAACAAAGGACCAATTATTTACACAGGTGGGGAGATATTTCTAAAACCTAATAAGCATAGTTATTTTAGAAACATAAATTTCTCAGATGAGTCACAGAAAACTGATAAGATTGTGTATCACATGGGACTGTGCCAAAAGAAAGAAGAAAGAAGAGAAAGGGGGTATAAAATGAAAACTACTTAGGTAAGTAAAAACGTGCACTACTGCTGTGAATTTATAATTACATTATATTATGTATACATTACATAAATGGAATTACATATAATTACTTATAAACATTGCCCCATCTTGCAAATGAATATATTTGTCCAATTCACCTGAATATCAGCAAAAGACTCAAAGACAATAGCAGTTCAAACTTTTCAAATGCACTTTCAGTCAACCAGGAAACTAATGCTCTAAAGAAATAGTCTATAAAATTGCCTTCACAGAGCAGAAGGAAATCCAAATAAAATTGCAATGCTTCTTTATTAGGACATGATAGAACCCAGGACACCACTGAGTTCAGTGGTCCTGTGTCCCCAGAGCCTCTTTGATGCCAAGCCCTTCTGTTTCCCTTTTATCAATTCCCTTGTATCAATTAATTCTTTGAGTTAATTGCACATGCAGCTTTAATCTGTAGGTAATTACAAACAATTAATAGTTAGGAGACAGAATTAGCAGTTCTTGGTTTGATTATCTATATAATTAAAAGGGGTGGTAAACTAGAGTTGACAAATAGCATCTTAATCATTTGCATAATCAAACCCCAGAATCTTGCTTGGGCAGCTGAATTCCATCTGTTGTATTAGTTTAAATTTTAGAATAAATGACAGAAAATGTTTATTTAGATCAATTCATATGTGTTGATTTACAAAAACGAACAGAGTATATATTCCAAAATTACTAAAACTGTTTACCTGGTTTTTGTTTTATTTATTCTGAGCTGCCTCTAAAAAGATTCATTAAAAATAAAGATTCAACAGACTAAGTTTTGTATAACAGCTAAATTCATGGCTGCAATTTTTTATTTAATAAAACTCCTAACAAATATGGTTCTTTCTGTACTTCTTTGTTAGGTTTTATTTAACAATTTCATTTAAGTGTATGCTGATAGAAAGCAAATAAAACACACATTTAATGATTTTAATTCTTTTTCTTACTATCTGATGGTAGCAGATGTTTGTAGGTACATGGCAAATAGAAGCAAGATAAGCATAACATGCGAATAATAGTAGGAGAACTTTATTCTGGTTAATAAAAAATATAGAACAGTAGCATCACAGTGGAATAGTATCTTTCTGAATTGTCAAATATCTGATCAAGTTTAGCAGATATTTCCTAGCTAGTAGTGAATAAAAATTGTTCAAAAAAATGATTGGTTTTAGGTTCAAAATGGTTTGTTACCTTCCGATGTGAGGTGGCCCCATATAAAGACCCACTAAGATACTATAATGAGAAAGGGAACGAAAATTCTCAAGGTTATTGTGGCAGTTTGATATTATTGATGAATTCCAAAAAGAAATACTGATTATGTTTGTAAACTGGTCCGTTCCTCTGTGTGTGATTAAATTATGATTAGGGCTTTGATTAGGCCACTTCAGTAGGACATTGAGTCCCTCCCCCTTGGTGGGTGGGAACTCACAAAGAAAAGACATGGCAGAGGACAGAGTTGGGAGTTTTGAGCTGGAGCCCAGGAAGTCAACACACAGGAGAAGAACACAGAGGAATAGAGATGGCTCCATAGACACGGCAGAGGCCCTGGGAAGAGAAGCAGCCTGATAGTCTACAGCTGACCTTGTGGAGAGAACAGAGCAGCTGAGCCCGGAGAGGAGCAAGCCCTGGGAGAGAGACGAGACTTACCCCAGCCCACAGCTGATATTGGGAGAAACTGGGACCATGGAGCCTTAAGAAGAAGAAGGAGGCTGAACCCTTATAGACGTCGGCAGCCATCTTGCTCCAACACGTGGCAACAGACTTTGGTGAGGGAAGTAACTTACACTTTATGTCCTGGTAGCTGTGAGCGTCTACCCCAAATAAATACCCTTTTATAAAAGCCAACAGATTTCTGGTATTTTGCATCAGCACCCCTTTGGCTGACTAATAGTCATGAAAAATTAAGTTTATTCACCAATTTGAAGATGAGAAGGCCATTTCCTCTAATTATGAGAATGTTGGACGTGAACTGAGGAAAGCAATTGGTAATATTCACATTCTTGCCCTTATTAATAATAAAACCCCTCTCATATCTGAATGATGGAAAAGAGGCTTAACCCCTATCCTGAAAAATAAAGAAAAGTGAAAAGAGAAACTTTTCTCTACAATGTGGGTCCTGCTTTTGAAGAACTTCTTTCCTTTCCCTAACCTCATCTACCAAAACCTCCAAGAAAACAACTAGAAAAAGGAGTAATCTTGGCGTTTTGGAAGTAAAGAGCTCTATGCAGAGGCTGGCACAGGAAGTTCTTGATAACAATGCGTAATGGGGATTGTAATTTTTCATGTGCTAAATAGCAGAAAATAATTAAGAATGAAGGAGGAGAATAGGGAAGATCCCACCTCAGCAGAAAGTATTCCAGATGGAAGTCTGAATGTTACTGGGAATTAGGCAGAGAACTGGGCAACGACCTCTGTTCACCAACTGTAGAACTAGAAAAGGTAATCCATGCAAAGTGAACATGGAGCAGAGCCAAGAAAAATCTACATGTGCTATTATTACTTGTTATCTCTGCATTGATTTATTTCTCCTTATTCAGGGTAGAGGAAACAAAAAAAGGTATACAAGTAATCATGGAATGTTAGTTAATGTTTATTGAGTACTCAGATTGCTACGAGCTTACATTTTACCTCCTCTAATCTTCACAATAATCCATGTTATCCCCATTTTATAGGTGAGGACGCTCAGATTCAGTAACCTGCCCAAATCCACACAGCTGGTAAGGGTATGTCTGAATCCAGGTATGTCTGAATTTGGAGTCCACGTGACTGTAACATAAGGGAAAGTTCTGTGAGGTTGGATGAAAAATGGCCCCCAAAGACATCCCCATCCTAACTCTGGAACTTATAAATGTTAGTTTATATTCCAAAAGGGACTTTGCAGGTGTGATTAGGTTAAGGATTTTGGTTGGAATGGGGAGATTACCCTGGTTCATCTAGGTAGGCACTAAATGCAATCACACCTGTGCTGATAAGAAGGAAGCTGAAGGAGATTTGACTACCAAAGAGAAGAAAGAGATGTGACTATGGAATCAAGACATTGGCGTGATGGAGGAAAGAGTAACAAACCAAAGAATGCACGTGGCCTCCAGAAGCTAGAAAAGGTAAGAAACAGATTCTCCTTTAGAGCCTCAAGGACGAACTAGTCCTGCTGACAACTTGACAGCCCAGTGAAACTGATTTTGGGCTTCTGGCCTCCAGAAATGCAAGAAAATAAATATGCTGTTTTAAGATACAAGGCTGGGGTAATTTGTTACAGCAGGAGTAGGAAACTAATATAATCCACAATTCTGAGAATCCAGTAAAAGTGTTTAGGACTGAAAATAATCTGCTAGACCCAAAAGAATACTTTTGAAAACTGTTTGGTATTCTCAATATATAAAAAGACAACTCTTTAAAATAGGAGCCAAAAGCAATTAGGAGAAAACAGACTATGATGTAGAATAGGATTTTCAAGGTAAATAAAAATGGAAATCAGGACTTTTATAAAGGTAAGAATGACACAAAAAAACAAAAAAAGCAATGGCAGAATAAAATGTACTTCAGAGTTACTGGGGTGTAAGTGACAGGGAAGAATATCAAACAATGATGGAAAGAATTGACAAATATTCCTAGAATACAGAAAAGTAGTACCCAAAGATGAACATTATAAAAGGAGATTATAATTTAAAGATGACAAAAACTATTCATCAAAGTAATCATATTGAAGATAAAACCATAACAATAAAAAACGAAGAAAATTTCCTATTGAAGAAAATTTTCCTTAGTTAAAAAATATTTGACTCTTCAGAGTTTTAGAGCTCACTGCATTCCAGAAAAAAATAATTAAAAGAGAATTGATTGCAAATACATTTTTCAAAATGTTAAAATTACAAGAATAAAGAAAAACTATGAGCATTCAGGAAGAAAAATAATTCTGCAAAGACGCACAATTCAGGTTGTTCTCGAATTTCTTTTGCAAAAGAGCAAAAGAACCAAAAAAAATATGAGAACAATATTGACAGAAGTTTTAGGGAAAGAAAAGGTGTGAAACAGAAATTTTAGAACCAATAAAATTGTCTTTGATGTGTGAAGGCCAGGGAATAAAACTATTCTTAAATATACCAAGTCTCTGAAAATCTTCTCAGAAAACCATGTGCTTTTGGATAAATAAATGAATGAATAAATAAATAAATCACTTATATGATGACCAAGACATGACTCAAAATTAAGGAAAAGAGAATTTAGACACATGGTATCAGTAATTCTTCTCATAATCATTATACTCAGTTAGATCACGTGTAGTCACAGATTGTATAGCCTGGAATTAAGGTTTGGTGCAGCCAAGCTTTGTCCCACAGTTTCTTTCCTGCTTATTCTGCTTTTCCGGGAAACAAGTAATTTGTTTACTAGGGTATAAACTTGAACTCACTGACATTTCAAATGAACTGTATTTTCAAATAGAATTTATTTCTATGATTACATAAATAATAACCAGCACTACTCTGTCATGCATTTACAATGACTTAACATGTTATTTGGTTTGGAAATATTGTCCAAAGACCTAGTAAGAAGAGAATAACAAAGAACAATATGGTGGCTCTGTTCATTTCCAAAGAACTTAAAATTGTGATTTTTCTCCTCTCTTTCTTTAAAACTCAACCTAAACCACCAGAATAATACCATGCTCCTTATTAGGAACCTCTTTATATCACAGGAAAAACGTGTGCATGTTCCCAGACAGCTGTGTGATTTAACTAGGGGAAAACATATACCTGAAAAACATATTGTAAGAAAATACACCAAAATCTTAATAACTATCTCTGGATTGAAGACTACTAGATAATTTTTATTATTTTGTGATAGGATCCTATATTTTCAAAAATTTCTACAATGAATTGTAATTAATTCCAGTTGTAGAGAAAATACTTTGATCTTGGGCTTAGAATATGAAGATGATTGATTAACAAATACATGAGCCCAGGTCCGAGGTCTATCAGAGATTTACTTGTGCAATGTAGGAGCAGTTACCTGAGTTTGTGATCCCAACACCCCTTGAGAGGCAGTTCACTTGTTATCTTTGCCACTTTGACAAAGCTCCTGCTGGTAGCAGATTAAAAACCCCAGGAGGACAGGGACTGTATCCAGTTCACTGTCTTATCTCCCACACAACCACAATGCTTGGGACTGAATATGTGCTAACATTACGTGAATGAATGTTAAAAAATGAATTGGATGATGTGTGTTTTGCAGGTGACAGTAAAGTCACAAATTTCTAGGCAAAAAGACTGAGTAGCAAAGTGGTGACAGTTGGGTAACAGTTCCACGGGAGTGATCTCAGCAGTACCCCTAACAGGAAGTTCTAATTAACCTTTAGTTAGTCTTTTAGTTATCTCGTGTAATTCTAAATTTAAAGAAGTTCTGAAGTAATCTAATCAAAAGGTCTTACAATAGGTGTGCGCCCACAGGAGTGGATTAGCTTTAAGAATATGATTTTCTGGAGTACATACAGTTCCAAACCACCACATGTCCTTTCTGGATCTTCCAGTTTCCACTGACTTCTAGCTTCCCATTCTCTGTGGCCTTCCCTCCTGTTTCTCTTTATAAAGTATCCAGTAATCTGCATTAAGACTCACCCTTATCCAGTTGGGTCACATCTTAACTAAAAATAACATCTTCAAGAGGTCTGATTTACAATGGCTTCATGCCCACAGGAATGTGGATTAAGATTAAGAAAATGTCAAATTGGTGTTCATAATTCAGTCTTCCACAACCTCCTTTCCTTCTGGGAGTATGGAATCTTGGTATGTGCTAGGCAAAGGGTGCCTACAAGACTATTCCCAATAGAAATCTTGGGCACTGAGTCTCTAATGAGCTTCCTTGTTATAAAACATTTTGCATATATTGTTACCACTTGTTGGTAGAGAAATTAAAAACATCCTGTGACTCCACTGGGAGAGGACTCTTGGAAGCTTGGGCCTGGTTTCATCTGACTCACACCTCACCCCATGCATCTTTTCCTTTGTTGATTTTCCCTTATATCCTTTCACTGTAATAAGTATTAGCAGTGAATACAACCATATGTGGAGTCCTGTGAGTTCTGGCAAATCACTAAACCTGGGAGTGGTCTTAGAGACCCATGACGTAATAATAAAACAGAAGAAACATAACTGCCCAGTAATATGAAATTGGTTAAGTAAATTTTAGTCCATCTATGGAATGGATTATTTTGCAACAATAAAAAATGCATCTAAAGTGTTTTACATATAACTACAATATAATAAAATTTAAAATATTATATACCTTATATTCTTAATTACTAACAAAATATATCCATAAACAAAAGACTAAACAAAATGTGCCAAGTGGTAAAAGTGATAGCTGCTGCTTTGATCTTTTTTTCTATATTCTATTCTTTTCTTTTGTTCTAGATAGGATACCTGTGGAGTTCATGAACCATTAAGTGCCTGACTCAGAAACAGCCACCTTTTGAAGAAAGTTATCCTAATTGTTTCTCCCCAAAATTTGCTGCCTGGGCTTTAGCAGCCCACAACACACACATCTGAGCTGGACATGAGGAATTTGGCAGCTTGTATGTAGTTTGGCTCAGACTCTACCAGTTTCGTCTCTATACTACATAAAAACAATATGACACAAACAAATCTCTTCTTTTAACAGTTTAAATGCCAAGTGAACTGACAGAAGCAGGTTATGTTGGCTGAGAGGTTAAGCAACTTTTCTAGTTGTCTCTAAAGCTGGTTGATAAACTCAAGTGTTGGGAAATCTGGAGCCTGGACTCATGGTGGGAATAAGGGGATGACTTTCCATGATGCCTTCACATATGTGCTCCATCACAAAAGGAAATTCATACATGCAACTCCCTTTCAGTTATAAGGAGCCTAACCCGAACTTCAGTTTTGCAGAATTTCTTTTAGGAAGATATTTGTGTGTGTCTGTGTTTTGTAATATGAAGGATGTTTAAACTTTAGAAAATAGCTATCTACAAAATATTTCCTTACAAATCTTTTGTATTTTATTTATTCACAGTTTATGCAAGAGCCAGAATTATTGTGCAAATTCTGTAATGACTTGATCTATTTAGAAAACAAAACCAAGAAACTAATCTCCTAAAGAAAGGGTTGTTAATCTTTAGTCATTTCCATCTGTCTCTGATGATTGGCTTGTCAGAAGACTGAACTTCATTAATGTATCATTATCTTTACTAAAAGCTCATTAAAACAATATTTTCAGAAGAGGACAAATATTCTGGTGTGCAAAGTGGCAGAAACAAAAGGATAATTCCATAGATTTTTCTTTTAGGCTAAGGAAAACATTCAAAAACTTACTGAGGTGATGACTGAACAACTCTGTGATGAAAGTGGGAGTCACTGAATGTACACTTTGGATGGATGGTACAAGGCATGGGACTGTATAACATGTGGTGGGATGATGTACTGTGGTTAACAGTACATGAGAGCACTCCCTCATCAATTATAACAAATGTACAAGACTAATACATGGTGATAATTATGGGGGGGTATGGAAAAATACACCAAATGTAAGCTATGGAACATGGTAGTTATATTTTGAGGATGTTCTTTCATAATCTGTAACAAATGTCCCACAACAATCCAAGGTGTTGGTGTAGGGGTGCTGTATGGGAATTCTGCACATAAAGCATGACTGTTCTGTAAGCTTACAATTTCTCTGATAAAAAAAATTTAAAGGTTAATTCCAGAAAAATAATTTAGCCCTGTTTATTTCTGTATGCTTATTTTCCACATGTTTCGTTCTATTCTTTTTAACTCTTCTAATCATAGCCAGGAGAAAGCTGGCTCTTCAACTTGCAAGATAAAGCCCATATATAATTGGGAAGGTCCTAACTAAATTTCAGGCAGAGTACTGTGGAGAATTAAACTAAAACTTCACGGGACTTCCAGGAAGACCGTGGACTAGAAAAACATGGGGCTCTCTTTCTCCCAGAAAACAGCTAGAGGACAGGCAGAAATGGCCTGGAAAAAAATCTTCTAGGATTTAGGACAACAGGGGAAGGCTGGATACCAACCAGAGGACAGAGGGACAAGGAAAATAATTACTATGGCAAAACTGTGAGTTAAAAGCCACAGGTGCAAATACTGGTACCCTCTCCCACACTATAAACACTTTTGAATTCCCAGACCTTGGAGCCAGTGCCTACAGACAAAGGGTGCCCCAGGGACTCACTTCCCCAGGAAAGGGGGAAGAGAAGGACATGGCCTAAGACTGATTCAGCATTTGACCCACACATTTGGTCTGCTGTGTCCCATGAGCCCTTCCAGGCTGGGTGGGGTCATGCCATTGTTTGCTTTGAGATCCTGCAAGGGACTAAAGAGATCTGACCCTCTCAATCTCCCTCTCTACTGACCAGGACTGTTTGTTGAGGATACAGAGGGGAGTGGAATTACTTCCTACCCAGGAAAAGGGAAGGGGCTGCCAGAAATGTTTAGGGAACTGCCTCTGAGAAAGTTTGAATTAGAAGGCTCTTAGCCTCCAAGCAGGGATAACTGTCACATTGATCCAGTCTGTGTCACTGCAAACACACTCCGACCAGGCAGTGAATTAAGAGGGCTGCCAAAATGTACCATCTCCTGGCAGACCAAAGAAGTGCATGTGAGGAAATGAAAAGTAAATAAGAGGCTTTTCCCCACCTTTACAGTCTGCCTCCTGAAGGTCCTAGGAAGGAGGTCTGAAACCCATTACTGGGTCCAGGGCCCAGATTTGAGTAACTAACAGGGATTATCCTAAAGACCTAGAACAGGTTGAACCAAAAATCAAAGAACAGCAGTAATACACAGTCTCCCACCATTAAAACCTTATGAAAGGGAGATTGAGTATCTGAGTAAACTCACTACCCTAATCAGATGCCTAGACAAAAGCAAAAATTCATGAGCCATACTAAGAAAATGGAAGAAATGGCCCAAGCAAAGGAATAAATCAAAGCCCCAGGAGAGGCGCAGGATTTGAGACAACTGATCAACAAGATCCAAATTTCCAAAATCAAATTAATGAGTTGAAAGAGAATATGGCTAAAAAAATAAAGGACATCAAGAAGACACTAAGTGAGCACAAAGACGAATTTGAAAACCTGAATAAAAAAGTAACAGAGCTCATGGGAATGAAAGACACAATAAGTGAGATCAAAAACACATTAGATAAATTAAAAAATATAAAAACAAAACAAAACACATTAAAGGCATACAACAGCAGATTCGAAATGATAAAAGAAAGAATAAGTGATACAGAAGACAAAATAGCTGAAATTGAAGAGAGAAAAGAATAGAGGAAATTGAGCAGGGTCTCGGAGTTGAATGATAACCCTAAATGCAACAACATACATTTCATGAGAGTTCCAGAAGAAGAGATGGGAAAAGGGGGCAGAAGGAGTATTTGAGGAAATAATAGCTGAAAATACCCCAACTCTCATGAAAGAAATGAACTTCATGTCCAAGAAGTGCAGTGTACCCCAATCAGAATAAATGCAAATAGATCTACTCCATGACACA
The DNA here is from genome assembly GCA_004027955.1 of Chaetophractus vellerosus. Lineage (NCBI taxonomy): Eukaryota > Metazoa > Chordata > Mammalia > Cingulata > Chlamyphoridae > Chaetophractus > Chaetophractus vellerosus. The sequence goes on from PVKH010002066.1 coordinate 14,318, forward strand.
TACTACTCAGAATGTCAAATGTCAAAGGTAAAGAGAAAATTCTGAGGGCAGCAAGGGATAAGGAAATTATCATTTACAAGGGATGCCCAGTAAGACTTAGTGTGGATTCCTCATCAGACACCATAGAGGTGAGAAGACATGGTATGATACAATAACGATACTGAAAGAGAAAAACTGCCAATAATTTTTTATCCAGCAAAATTGTCTTTCAAATATGAAGGTGAGTGTATTAGTCAGCCAAAGAGGTGCTGTTGCAAAGTACCAGAAATATGTTGGATTTTATAAAGGGTATTTATTTGGGGTAAAAGTTACAAAGCCCTGAAGAATCCAACTCAAGCCTGCTTTCTCACCAAAGTCAGCTGCTTCGTGTTAAAGCAAGATGGCTGGTGATCTCTTCCAGGTCTCTTGGACCTTCTCAGCTGCTCAGCTGCTCTTCTCTCCTCAGCTGCAAACTATCAGGCAAATGGCTCAACTCTCCCCAGGCTTTAGCTGTTTGAGCCTTCTCCTTTCTGTCACATGTCAAAGTTCTCATCTCGGGAATCTATGGAGCTCTCTCTCTTCCCATGTCTTCTTCTGTGAGTGTCCATTTATATAGTCCTACCAGGTGGGCGGGGATTTAATCTGAGACACGCCTTATGGATGTTGTCAAATCAAAAGCCCTAAACCTATTTTATTAAGGAAAGTTAAAACCTTTGAATTTAATAGAACCAAAAGGTATCACACCCAGAGGAACAAATCAGTTTTCAAAAATAATCTTTCTCTTTTTGGGAGATTCATAAAAATAAAAAAAATAAAAAATAAAAATAAAAAAACCCTGCCCCAGTGAGTTTAAAACATTCACAAACAAAAAGAAACCTAGAGAGTTCATAAAAAAGAATCAACCTTTGCAGGAAATATTCAAGGAAGCTGGACAGCCTGAAAGAAAAAGATAGGAGAGAGAGGCTTGGAGGAAAATATAGAAGAAAGAATAGCAAAAATGGTAACCAAAAATGTAAAAAGCAGATGGAAATAAGATATGACATATGAAAACCATAGAATAAAATGGTGGAAGTAAATAATTCATTACAGTAGTATCAAGAATATGAATGGATATAACTCCCTAATCAAAAGATATGGGCTGACAGAATGTATTAAAAAAACATGAGCCATCCATTTGCTGCTTACAGGAGACTCACCTTAGACCAAAGGATGCAAACAGTCTGAAAGTGAAAGGCTGGAAAAAGATACTACACACAAAGAGTAGTCAAAAAGGAGCAGGGGTAGCTATACTAATACCAGACATAATGGACTTTAAATGGAAAAAGTTATAAGAGATACAGAAGGCCATTAAATATTAATAAAAGGGACATTACACCAGGAAGAAATAACAGTCATAAATATCTATGCACCTAACCAGGGTGTCCGAAAATACATGAGGCAAACTCTGGCAAAAGTGAAGGGAGAAATAGGAATCTCTACAATAATATTGGAGACTTCAACACACCAATCATATCATTAGATAGAACAACTAGACAGAAGATGAACAAAGAAACAAGGAACTTGAACAATATGATAAACAAGCTAGATCTAACAGATATATACAGAATGTTGTACCCAAACTCAGCAGATTATACAATCTTCTCAAGTGCCCATTGATCTTTCTCCAGTATAGACCAAATGTTAAGTCGCAATGTAGCTCTCAATAAATATAAAAATATTGAAATTATACAAAGCACCTTCTCAGATCATAAACTGAATCAGAAACTGAAAATCAATAACAGACAGGAAAGAGGTAAATTCACAAATGTGTGGAGGCTAAACAACACACTCCTTAATAATCATTGGGTTAAAGAAGAAATGGCAAGTGAACTCAGCATACATATTGAGATGAATGAAAGCAAGAACACAACTTATCAAAACTTATGGAATACAGCAAAGGCAGTCTTGTGAAGGAAATTTATAGCCTTAAATGCCTATATTTAAAAAGAAGAAATGTAAAATCAATCATCTGACTGAACAACAGGAGAAACTACAAAAAGAACAGCAAGCCATCCCCAAAGCAAGCAGAAGAAAGAAATAATAAAAATTAGAACATAAATAAATGAAATTGAGAAGAAAAACAATAGAGAAAATCAACAAAACCAAAAGCTGGTTCTTTGAGAAGATCAATAAAATTGAAAAACCCATAGCTAGACTAACAAAGAAAAAAAGAGAGACGATGGAAATAAAACCAGAAATGAAAGGGGCAGAGTAATGACTGACCACACAGAAATGAAAAAGATCATAAAAGTATATTATGAGAAACTGTATGCCAACAAAGTAGACAACCTAGATGAAATGGACAAATTCCTAGAAATGCAGAACCTACACTGATGCTATGTTAAATACAAGGACTTAACAAACCAATCACATTTAAAGAGATTGAATCAGTCATCAAAAACTTCCCAAGAAAGAGAAGTCCAGGAACAGATAGACTCATAGGTGAATTCTACCAATCATTTTGAGAAGCATTAACACCAATTCTGTTTAAACTCTTCCAAAAACTGAAAAAGGAGGGAAAATTACCCAACACATTTTATGACGCCAGAATCACCCTAATCCCAAAGCCAGATAATGTCATTACAAGAAAAGAAAATTACAGACCAATTTCTCTAATGAACATAGATGCAAAAATTCTGAACAAAATACTTTCAAATAGAATCCAATAGCATATCAAAAGTCTTATACATCACAACCAAGTGGGATTTATTCCTAATATGCAAGGGTGGTTCAACATAAGAAAGTCAATCAACATAATACAGCACATTAACAAATTGAAGGGAAAAACCACATGTTCCTCTCAATCGATGCAGAAAAGGCATTCAACAATATCCAGCATTGTTTCTTGATAAAAACACTTCAAAAGACAGGAACAGAAGAAAAATTCCTCAATATGATAAAAGGCATATATGAAAAACCCGTAGCCAACATCATACTCAATGAGGAAAGGTTACAAGCTTTCCCTCTAAGACTGGGAACAAGACAAGGATGCCTTGGCAGCATAGTTATTCAACATTGTATTAGAAGTTCTAGATAGAGCAATGAAAAAAGAAAATAATAATAATAAAAGGAATCCAAATAGGAAAAGAGGAAGTAAAACTCTCACTGTTTGCAGATGACATGATCCTATATTTAGAAAATTCTGAAATGTCTACAATAAAGTTATTTGAGCTAATAAATGAGTTCAGAAAAGTGTCAGGATACAAAATCAATGTGTAAAAATCAGTAATGTTTCTGTACACTAGTATTGACCAACCTGAGGAGGAAATCAGGGGGGAAATTCCATTTACAGTAGCACTGAATGGACTCAAATACCTAGGAATCAATTTAACCAAGGAAGTACAGAACCTATATGCAGAAAACTACAAAACAATGCTAAAAGAAATCAATGAAGACCAAAACAAATGGAAAGACATTGGCATTCATGAATTGGAAGACTAAATATCGTGAAGATGTCAATCCTACCCAAACAGATTTATAGATTCAATTCAGTACCAATCAAAATTCCAACAGCCTACTTTACAGAAATAGAAAAGGCAATTACCAAATTCATTTGGGAGGAAAAGTGCACTGGAATAGCCAAAAGCATTCTAAAAAAGAAGAGCAACATGGGAGAAATTTCACTGCCTGAACTTGAAACTTATTACAAAGCTACAGTGGTCAGACCAGGATGATATTGGCATAAACATAGACATGTCAATCAGTGGAATAGAATAAAGAGTCCAGAAATAAACCCTCACCTCTATGGCCAACTGGTTTTTGACAATCCTACCAAGTCCATATTGATGGGACAAAACAATCTCTTCAACAAATGGTGCTGGGAGAACTGGATATCCATAACCAAAAGAATGAAAGATGAACCCTATCTCACTCCCTATACAATAATCAATTCAAAATGGATCAAAGAGCTAAATATAAAAGCCAGGATCATAAACCTACTAGAAGAACATGTAGGGAAATATCTTAAAGACCTAATGGTATGTGGGGGTTTCTTGGACCTTACACTCAACATATGCCCAACAAAAAATAAAATAGATAAATGTGACCTCCTCAAAATTAAACACTTTTGCACTTCACAGGACTTTGTCAAAAGGGTGAAAATGCAGCCAACTCAATGGGAAAAATATTTGGAAATTACATGTCCGATACGGGTTTAATATCCATGATATATAAAGAGATGCTAAAACTCAACAATAAAAAGGCAAACAAGCTCATTAAAAAGTGGCAAAAGACTTGTATAGGCATTAGTCCAAAGAATATTTACAAATGGCAAAAAAACCCACATGAAAACATGTTCAACATCACCAGATATTAGGGAAATGCAAATCAAAACAATGAGATATCATTTCACACCTATCATGATGGCTATTAAAAAGAAAGAGAACTACAAATGTTGGAGAGGATGTGGAGAGATAGAAACACTTATTCACTGTTGGTGGAATTGTAGAGTAGAACAGCTACTGTGGAGGACTGTTTGGCAGTTCCTAAAGAAATTGAATATAAATTTGCCACATGACCCAGCAATAGCCTTACTGGGTATATACCCAGAAGAACTGAGAGCAGTGACATGAACAGACATCTGCACACCAATGTTCATAGGTGCAATTCACGATTGCCAAAAGTTGGAAGCAACCCAAGTGTCTATCCATCAATGAATGGATAAACAAACTGTGGTGTATTCACACAATGTAATATAATGCAGCTATAAGAAGAAATGAACTTGTAAATCATATGGCAACATGGACAAACCTGGAGGACATTATGTTGAATGAAGCAAGCCAGATATAGGACAAATACTATATGATTGTGCTACTATGAACTATATATATTGTGTAATCTCAAGGAGTTACTAACTTGAATATGGGTCAACAGAAAATAGAATGAAGTTAGAGAATGGAATGCTGAGAGCTAACTTGTGCAGAATTAGTTAAAAGGATTTGTATTAATCTTTGGAAATGAATAGCGGATGAAATCCCAAAATAATATTTGTAACTAGCTGTACTATTATAAGGTTATTAAAGTGTTTTAAAGGTAAAATCTAAGGTCATATATATTACTAAAAGAAAAGCTAAAGAATGTAACATGGAACTGTATAGCATAGTAAAATCGCATGTGAAATATGAATATGGGGGTGGGAATTGTGGGAAGATGGTGATGGACTAACAGGAAAAGCTAAAAGCTCTGACAACCACAATAGAGAAAGAACCAAAAGCTGTCCAAGGTCAGGAGATCAGGACAGTGCTACACAACTTCCAGGAAGGTGAGGGATAGAGAGATCGAAGAAGCCAAAAAGACAAAAGTGAGTTACCAAGCCCCCATGGTAGCTGGGAAGGGCTCCCTTCCCTCACCCCCAAGATATTAAGCTGGGGTAAAACACCTGGCTCACTGTGTTGAGATGTGTTGAGATGTAAACAGACATATTCCTCCCTGTCCACCGTTTCAAGGGAAAAGGGAGGTGAGGTTGGGGTGCTTTTTTTCAGTGAATTTGGCCAGCAGAGCCCACTTCAGATCTCCAATCTGGAGATTCAACACAGGAACACAGGAAAGCCAAAACTGAAACACTTCCATGGACTGGTGTGCTGACCAGCACCATCTGCTGGCTGGTTTGGAAATTGCATGGACCAAAACTGCACTCTCTGTATCCAACCCCTGGGAGAAAATCTGCTCCCCACTAATGAGTCCCTGGCCCAAATTTGATACCTTAAGTTGGGCAATTTTAAAGACCAAGAATAAGTTGAAAAATATTTCAAAGAAGAGCTGTGAAAAAAAAACAATAGGCAAGAGAGAGAAATTAGTCATCATAGTAAATTCACCAACATATTCAGATGCCTAGACGTCAGCAGAAAATTACAAGGCATACTAGGAATCAGGAAGAGGTGGCCCAGACAAAAAAGAACAAATACCTTGAAGAGATACATGGTTTAATACAATTAATCAGTGATCATCACACACCTCTCCTAAATCACTTCAAAGAACTTAAAGAAAATATGACTATATAAATTAAGGATATTAAGAAGACAGTGGGAGAGGATAAAGAACAATTTGAAAGCCTGCAAAGAAAAGTAACAGACCTTATGGGAATGAAAGACATTATGGCTGAGATTAAAATTATATTAGAGGGGGTCAGCTGTAGCCCTGTGGATAGGGTGCCGGTTCACCACATGAGAGGCCCCAGGTTCAGTTCCCGGGGACCTCTCCAAAGCAGGCAGGCTGCCTTGAGAGGGCAAAGCTGCCATGGGTGGGGTAGAGCCACCGTGGGCAGGGCAAAAAGCCGCCATGGGCAGGGCAAGCCGCCCATGAACGGAGCAGAGCCACCGCCCATGAACGGAACAGAGCTGCCCATGAGCAGGGCAGGCCGCCTGCACAGTGGGCTGACTCAGTGTGTCGCCACAACAGGGGGAGACAAAGCAGACACAGAAGAATGCAAAAAGATGAACACAGCAAGAGCAAGCAGAAAGGGGAGGGGATACATAACAAATATATATATATATATATATTAGAGGCACATAGGCATTGATTTGACTTGCTTGAAGGCAGAATTAGTGATTTCAAAGACAACATCTGAATTGGAAAAAACAGGAGAACAGAAAGAGAAGCGAAAGGAAAAAAATGGAACAGAGACTCAGGGAACTGAATAACAACGTGAAATGCACAAACATTCACATTATTTGTATCCCAGAAGGAGAGGAGAATGCAAAAGGGCCAGAAAGAATATTTGAAGAAATAATGACCGCAAACTTCCCAACCCTTATGAAAGACATAAATATCAATATCCAAGAAAGAAAGCACATGCCAAACAGAATAAATCTGAATAGACACACCTTGATACATCTACTATTCAAAATGACAAATATCAGAGATAAAGAGGATTCTGAAAGCAGAAGGAGAAAAGCTAAGCATCGCATGCAAAGAAACTCGTTAAGATTAAGTGCTGACCTTTCATCAGAAACCATGGAGGAGGGAAGAAAGTGGTATGATGTATTTAAGGTACTGAAAGAGAAAAACTGCCAGCCAAGAAGTTTGTATCTGGCAAAGCTGTCCTTCAAAAATGAGGGTGAGATCAAAGTCTTCACAGATAAACAAAAATGTATAGACTATGTTACCAAAAGACCAAATTTGTAAGAGATACTAAAGGGGGTGCTGCAGCCTGAATGGAAAAAGTAAGGGCAAGAGATTTGGAGAAGAGTTTAGAAATGAAGATTATTAGGAAGGGTAAACTAAAGGATAAGAAGACAGACACTAGAACGATATGACAACAGAGAGCTGAAGGATGACATGAATGAAGTAAGTAATGCCTTTACGGTAATAACATTGAATGTTAATGGATTGAATGCCCCAATCAAAAGACATAGACTGATAGAATGGATTAAAAAAAAAATAGGAGCCATCTATACGGTGTCTACAAGAGCCCACCTCAGACATAGGGACACAACCAGGTTAAAAGTGAAAGTTTGGAAAAAAGTATTCCATGCAAATAATAACAAAAACAGATCCGGAGTAGACCAAATAAATGTAAAATAACAACATTACAGTATATGAACAATATTTACTCAAAGCAACTGGCAAATTGTTCCTGTGATCAGTACCCTTTGATTTTTTTTCATACAAAATAAACATTTGTTTTTAATTGAGGAGGGCTGGAGCAATATATTTTTGGATACCTCATTTTTCTTTAACCCTTTCTTAGTCATAATCTTTAATTAAAATAATGTATTTGGATCGATAGTGATTTAGCATGACTGTTGAACAAGATTTTGAGATTTTCTGTCTCATAAAATCATGAGTTGGAAAAGTGTTATCTGCTGTAATTCATTCCAATAGGATATGAAGAATTCCCAAATAGGAATTTGATTATCTAGAAAGAATTATGGCCTTAATGGAAATTAAATAACTAAACCAATAATTTCTTTATTCTTAGAGATTATGTCCCATAGTTAAAACTGTAATATAAAAATTAGAATTATGTTATAATTAATTTCTATTATATTTGAATTATTATTTACATTTATAAATGTTTGTTGCTATGCTATCTATTTTTTTTAATAACTGACTATATTAAATCCCACCTGGCCTTGCACTCTCTTTTAAAACTTGTAATGTCTTTCAATCTATTTTTTCATTTATTTTATAATTTTACAACAAAGGTCTTTTTAACAGCTAAAAAAAAGCCATTAATAATACACTTTGGATAGATTATATGGTATTTGACTATATCTCAATATAATTGCTTAATAAACAAATAAATAATTGTGCAAGAATAGCCAGAAATAGCAGCTATGTACAGTAGGGGAAACAGAGAGATTGAGAGGGGAGGAATTTCCTTGTTTGTCTGTTTTTTTATTTATGTTATTATTGAAATAAAGAAAATACCATTTTTCATTGAGGCTGAACAATTGTATATTAATACTACAAGATGTTAATATCAGACAAAAATAGTATGCTAAGTGAAAGAAGCCAGACACAAAGTACTACATAATGTATGATCCCATTTAAATAAAATGTAACTATAAATCAATTTATAAAGATGAAATTAGATTAGTGTTTATGTAGGGCTGTGGAAGGAATGCTAAGGGGTGTAGGGTTTTATTTTGGTGTAATGAAATTGTTCTAAAATTTTTTGTGGTCATGAAAGTACAACATTGTGATTATATGAATAGTCATTGATAAAACACTTTGGATAGATTGTATGGTATCTGAATGTATCTCAATAAAACTGCTTAATAAATCAGTAAATAATGGTGCAAGAATAGCAAGAAATAGCAGCTATGTACAGCAGGGGAAACAAAGAGAGATTGAGAGGTGAAGAATTTTGTTTGTCTGTTTTTGTTTATTATTAATATTGAAATAATGAAAATTCTCTAATAATGATTAAAGTGATGAATGCATAACTACGTGATTATACCAAATACCATTAATTGCACACTTTGGATGAACTGTATGTTTTATTAATAAGTATCAATAAAATTGGTTTGTTTAAAAAAAATCACGAAACTGAAATAAAATGAAAACATCTTGTAAGCACTAAGAGGCACACAGAACCTAAGAATATAAAGCTATAGCAAATGTCACACATAAATAGAGCTAACAGGATTATTGAAATGAATATAGGTAAGAACTTTCCATTATTATGATCAATATTTACTATTATTGGACTTCTAGATTAGCCAATTCTTACTTATCCTTTCAGTCCTTCAATCATCATCAAAAGAAAGCAACGGTGAAACATAAATCTAAGTTTCTACTTGTTATATATACAAGTAAAAGACTAAGTCCTGAGAGTATGATAAAAATTCTGGATATTAATTCTTTAGAAATTATCTTTGAAGTTCAGCCATCCACGTGGACCCTGTTTCCATTATTACTAATAATTGAAAATTGACTGTATTAATAAAATATTTCACAGATGCTATGTCTTTTCCCTCCTACATACCAACAGATCAAACTGAACAAGATTTGGTTCTCTGGAGAAACATAATATGTGTTATTTTAATGAGAATCTTTAAGAGTAACAGGACAAAATTAAGCTCATGTCTCAATCTACCTTACTAATGATACTAACTACTACATCCGTATATCAATCTCATTCATCTTCAGTTACACTGTTCTATTTGCCATGACCTAAAAGAGCATTGAGGTCCATCGCCACATACTCGACCATGTGATGATACTCACCTGATCTCCACCTTCCCAAATCACATCCAATTTCACAGCCAAGTTCTAACTCTGCCTTCTCTCTGCTCTCATAAAAGGGTACTGGAACTCAAAGGAATGGAATTGGCACGATTACAAATATAACCCTGAATCCACTCTAATTTATTAAAAAATTAAATCACTTGCAAAATGTTATTTATTATTAAGAAAAACATGCTTTGCAACCACCTCACTGATGTTGACACAACAATATGTATGGAGTTTGAGACTGACAATTACTACTCTACATCACCAGGACAGAACACAATCCATTGCCTTGTTCTGTAAGTTACCTTTCTTGTGGTTTTTTTTAACATTTTAAAATTGAATTTATCATTCATATGAATATGCATAAACAATAAGTGTCCTATAAAAGTTGTGAACTTACAAAACAAACATGCATATCATCATACATCACCCCACCAACTACACCTTGCATAGTTGTGCAACAATTTTTACAAACTATGAAAGAGCATAATTAAAACATTACTACTAACTATAGCCAATATCTAACATTTGGTGTATTTTTCCCCCAACCTATCCACCCAGTTTTGACACCCTATATTATTATTATATAGTTGTTATAGTTCATGAGAGAATGTTCTTATATTTTTTTAGTTAACCACAGTCCCTCTTCCATCACAGGATTCATTTTGTTATACAGTCCCATGATTTGTACAATCCATTCAAAGTGGCTCTCATATTCATCACAGAGTTGTGCTGTCATCACCTCAGTCAATTTTAGAATGTTTTCATTACTCCAAAAGGAAAAAAATACCATACCCCTTTATACCCTCCTATTCTTGTCCCTTAGAATTGATATATCTTCTTTGTCATTGCTGCAAAATATCACAATATTACTGTTAACTATAATCCATAAGTTACATTAGTTGTAAGTTTCTTGTGTATCACCATAGTCTTAACACTTTGTAAAAGAAGAACATTCTTATACTATTAACCACAATCTTCATCCATAATCAAAATCACTATGTTAAACAGCCCCTACATTATTCTCTAGCTTCCTTTCAATTGAAATCTTACAACCAGACTAACCGTTTCATCCACAATCACATTTATAAACCAGCAGTGTTAGTTTTACTCACTATAATGTATTATGATCAACTATATTTATTTACGTACATTTACAATGTCTTATTAAAATTCTATATACATTAAACCCCAGCTCCCATTCTAAACCCACATTCTATTTCCAAGTAAACTATACTCTAGTTTACCTCCATGAGTTTACTCTTTGTTTTAGTTCATATTAGTGAGACCATATGATAGTTGTCCTTTTGTGACTGGCTAATTTCATTCAACATAATGTCCTCAAGATTCATCTATGTTCTCATATAAATTCTGATTTCATTTCTTCTTACAGCTGAATAGTATTCCATTGTATGTATGTATCATATTTTATTTATCTACTTGTCAGTTGAAGGACACTTGGGTTGTTTCCATATTTTAGTAATTATGAATGATGTTGCTATGAACATCAGTGTGAAAATGTCAGTTTGCGTCCTTGCTTTCAGTTCTTCTCAATATAGTAACAGGATTGCTAGATCATATGGCAGTTCTACATTTAGTTTCTTAAGGAACCACCAAACTGTCTTCCTCAGAAGCTGCACCATTCTACATTCCCACTAACAGTGAAGGAGTGTTCCTATTCCTCCACATCCTCTCCAGCACTTGTAGTTTTTGGGTTTTTTAAAAAAATATTGGCCATTCTATAAGTTGTGAAATGATATCTCAGTGTAGTTTTGATCTGCATTTCCTGAATAGCTAATAATGTTGAATATTTTTTCATGTGTTTTTTGGCCATGTGTATTTCCTCTTTGGAGCAATGTCTATTCAAGTCTTTTGCCCATTTTTAATTGGGTTGCTTGTCTTTTTATCATTGGGTTGTATGATCTCTTTATATAACATGGATATCAAACCCTTATCAGATATGTGGTTTCCAAATATTTTTTCATATTGAGTAGATTGCCTTTAGCTTACAACCTTAAAATCCCTAGAAGAAAACATAGGAAAACATCTCTTGTGGTAGGCTGTGGTTTCTTAAACCTTATCCCCAAAGCATGAGCAATGAAAGAAAAAAATAGATAAATGGGACCTCCTCAAACTTAAACATTCTTGTGCATCAAAGGACATTGTCAAGAAGGTGGAAAAGTACTTTTCTTGTGCTTTAACTCAGCCACAAGACTATGTATTAGGTGGTGTCTAAAATTTATGTTTATCTCTCTATACCTAGCACAGCCTTTTGTATGGTAAATGTATTAGTTTGCCAGGGCTGCTATAACAAAATATCACAGACTGGGTGGCTTAAATAACAGGAATTTATGATCTCATTTCAGGATCAGGCATTCTCCAAAGACTGTACCATTCTGGTGGTGGCTTGCCAGCAAGCCATAACTCAATCTCGACCTCTGTCACATAGATATTTGTCTTCTCTCTCTTCCTCTGGCTTCCACTGATGGACTGCCTCCAAATTTCATTTGCTTATAAGGACTTCTTTCATATTGGATTAAGGCCCATCCTGATTCAGTTTGTCTTTAACATCTTCAAAGACCCTATTTACAAATGAGTTCACATCCATGGGACCAGGGGTTAAGACTTGAATAAGTCTTTGTTGGGGACATGATTCACTCTATCACAGTCTGCCCAATGCATAGTAAGAGTTTATAATTAATACATATTTTAAATAATTGATTCATGTTACTTTGGGGGGTGGCAAGTCCAAATTTTGTAGGGAAGGCTACAAGCAAGAAGTTCCCATAAAGATGATGTCATGCTCAGTCTGAATTCCCCTGGGGAAGCTGGTTGTCTGGAAATTATGAAAAGAAGTTGAGGCAGAAATTCTTCTTCTGACCTCTGAAATCCTCACTTCTGGCTTTTAAGACCTCTAAATGATTAGATGAGGCCCTTATCCATTTTGATGAGGGCAATCTCCTTTGTTGACAATAGATTAAATCAACTGATTATAGATGATGTTCACCTTTACAAGCAGGCCAGTGCTTGATCAAACAACTGGGCACGACAACCTATCTAAGTTGACACATGAAATCAACTATCACAGTTTTCCAAAACAATTTCTAAAAAGCAAAACTTTAATCAATCCTTTTTGCTTTTTAAATTCAGATATTTTTACTTTCTTTATGTATACATATGCTAAATGTCTTTACTCCTGAATAAAATGAAAGCAAATAAGATATGACAATTCCTCTGTCTCTATATGATTGGATCATTTATGAAAATATGATTAATCATGTTGACATTTGAACAGTTACTAGATTTTGGTTGATATTAATACACTATTATTAATTTTTAGATGAGATAATGATTACTTTGGTTGTGCTTTAAAAAAAGAAGTGTTGCCTTCTTCTACTCTACAACTCAATGGACTCATCCAGGACACTTAGTGGGGAGATGATGATGGACAATGGCTATCCGGGGGAATGGAGAGAGTCTGCAGCTGCAGGCAGGATAGTCTCGCCCATTGTATGCACGGAATATAAGCCCCCTCTCACTTGGTGGTGGAGGGGACATCAACATCCCAGACTCCTCGGGATTGGGGGAAGCACTATAGACTTGAGTGGACTTGCTGGTGTCCTGTTATAGACTTCTTGTGATTCACGCAATGGAAGAAATTACAAAATTATGTGGAGCCAGTGGTCACTGGATGCTTTGGGGGCAGGGAGAGGGAAGGGCAGTTGTAATACAAGGGCTTTTTTGGGACTTGGGAATTGTCCTGGGTGACGTGGCAACGGCTGATATAGGCCATTTTATATCATCATATATCATGCAGAACTGTGTGGGAGAGAGTGTGGTCTACAGTCTGAACTGTGGTCCATGCTCAGTGGCAAAGCCCCAAAATGTATATATCTATTACAGCTGATGTGCCATACTGATGAAGGATGTATATGTGGGAGGTTGTGGGAGGTGTGGGAAGTGGGGCATATGGGTACCCCTAAAATTTTTGTGTAACATTTATGTTATCAATGTATACTTAAAAAAATTTTAATTAAATTTTTTAAAAGTGTTGCCTTATCTTTGATAATATAAGCTGAAAATTTATTAATGTAATGATGATAGAATATCAAGAAATTTGCTTCAAATAATCCAAGCTGAAAAGGGATATTGGATGTCATATGGATGAAATTATATTGGCCATGAGTTGGTAATCATTGATGATAGATAACAGGTACATGTGTGTTT
>PVKH010002067.1:0-28218 GCA_004027955.1 Chaetophractus vellerosus
CAGAAGTTGCAAAATGCCACGATCATATTGCAACCCTGCTGAGTGCTCAGCCCGGAAGATTGGGAAACTCACTCTTCCTCTATCAAGGTTGGCTGTTAATTAATTAATTAATTAGTTAGTTTTAAATTTTGAGCTAAAAAATTACATAGAGAATACATCAGCATTTTAGAAAACATGGAAAATACAGGCATGTAGTAAAATAACATAACATCATAAAATCTCACCAATATTCCAGCTGTATACTTTTCGGCAATGGCACTCAATCTCTCTGTGCCTCCATTTCCCCTATTTAAACAGGGTGGTCAGGAAAGGCCTCTCTGAGGAGGTGGCATTTGAGCCAAAGCCTGCAGGATGAGAGAGGCAGAGGGTACAGCAAGGACAAATGCCCTGAGGTGGGAGTGAACTTGGCAGGCAGAGAGGTCAGGAGGAGGCCCAGTGGGGTTCGTGAGAAATAAGGGAGGGGATGAGTTGACAAGTGGAGGTCAGGGAGGTAGATCAGAGGTCAGGGAGTGGGTTGTGAGTTTGGGGCCAGGGAGAGGTTACGAGGGCCCAGTGCGGGCGGTGGGCCAGCGGTGTGGGCAGCACAAGGCTCCTGGGAGGAAGGGTGGGTGAGAGACACTGCCAGTTCAATTCAGTAAATTTCTACCACACGCCCACACTGTGCCAGGCCCTTCCCTGAGCTCTGGCCTCCAGGAACATCTGCTCTGAAGATCAGAAATTCAGGGGCAGCCAAGGCTATAAAGAGGACACCTGACTGGCCAAGTGGATGGAAAGCCCCTCAAGGTCCATCCTAAGCAGGTAATGCAAGTTAAAACACTTAGGGACATTTCACAACTGCAACCAGGCAGCAATTTAAAAATCAGAAAACATCGAAGTATAGCAGTATGGTCAACAGCCTTGGCTCTGGAACCAGCCTCTCTGAGTTCATGCCTCATTCTGCCATTCTTAGCGGGGTGACCCTGGGGTAGTTACTTTACCTCTCTGTGCTCTGTTTCTTCATCTGTCAAAGGGGGATGGTAGAGAAGTGGATGTGGCTCAAGCGACTGAGCTCCTGCCTACCGCATGGAAAGTCCTGGGTTTGGTTCCTGGTGCCTCCTAAAGAAGATGGGCTGGCACGGCGAGCTGATGCAACAAAATGATGCAACAAAAGACACAAAGAGGAAAACATAATGAGAAATACAGCAAAGCAGGGAGCGGATGTGGCTCAAGTGATTAGGTGCCTCCCTCCCACACAGGAGGTCCCAGGTTTGGTTCCCAGTACCTCCTAAAAAAGGAAGACGAGCACACAACAAACAGACAGCAAGCGCAAACGAGGGGAGAGATAAATAAATAAATAAAAATATATCTTTAAAAAAATGGAGGGAGATGATAATAGTCCCTACCTCAAAGCTTCTTGAAGGGTTGAAAGAGTTATTTCATGTTAGATGTTTAGAAGGATACCTGGCACGTAGTGAGTGCTATATGTATTGATTTACTATCATTTACCTCATCATTATTATTGGTGAGGAAGTGAGGAAATGAGAACTCTCATACACTGCTGTTTGGCAATTGCCAAAGCTCATGCAACCTGTGGCCAGTGATCACAGTTGCAGGTGTCTCCCCGAGAGAAGCTCTAGCATGTGCAGACGCGTGGGACACCTTTGCTCATGATATGCCAAAAGTGGAATCAGCTAAGCAGGCCTCAGCAGGAGGATAGTTAAATAAACTGCGACATAGCCCGTGAACAAAATACCAGTGAGCAGTTAAAATGAATGAACTAGATCTAAATCGATCTTAAAAACATAATGTTGTGTGAGAAAAGGGGCTTGCAGAAGTTAATATTTAGTATGATACCACTCGTGTAAATAATCGGCACAAATCAATCTTATAAATTGTTAAGGGACACACGTACAAGTACTGATAGCAGGGATGAGATTGACAATGTACAACGACTGGCATGACCCAGGCACCAACCACTTCAAACAAAGGCTGGCCATAGGGGTGCCGACAGGTTGTCCACAGCTCCCTGCACTCCTAGGATTGAGATGGACCTCCGTGACACTCACGGGTCACCGCTCCCCACCCCTTGTCCTGCCCATTATACCACTTATCGGCTGTGTAACCTGCGGCACGTTGATTCATCTCTTTGGGCTTCAGCTTTTTCATCTGCAAATGGCAACAATAGCCATAAAAGCTAAGGTACAAATGCCAACCACTCATTTTAGTCCTCAGGAAACTGAGGCACAGAGTGGCTGAATAACTTGCTGTAGAGCTTAATTTATAGGATTGCTACAAATACTGTACTAAATGGTATATAAGAACTTATAAAAAGACCTGGCCCTGAACACAGGTGCTCGATAGATATCTACAGTTGTTGGGAGGCAGATGTGGCTCAAATGGTTGATGGCCCATCTGCCATATGGAGGGAACTGGGTTCCATCCCCAGGACCTCCCGGTAATAAAAAACAAAAAACAACCGTTGTTACGGTGTCACAGCCCTGGTTGTGAGCCTTCTGTGGCTCACCACTGCCTTTAGGAAACAGTTTGAATGCCTCGACATGGACTACAAGGCCATGGCCTGGTCCTGTCCGATCCCTCTACTTCCTTCCCTGTTTCCCTTTGTTTACTGTTCTCCGGCCAACTGGCCTTCTCTCAGTTTCTCCTATACTCCTCACCTGCCCTGCCACACATAACAGCTTCCCTCCCTGGAAATGCTGTTCCCTCCTGCTCTTCCTTTGCCTGGTTAGCCTCTAAACACCTTCACAAGTCAGGTCACTTCTAGCAGGACGACTTGTTGGAGTGGGTTAAGTCCTGGAATTACTTCTTTCCCGTCAGTCTCCCCCGTCGACTGTGAGCTCTTGGAAAGCAGGGAGCCTCCCTGTCTTTCTCATGGTTGTGAGTCTACTAGACGCTCTCCACACCCCTTCCCAGCGCCCAGACTTCTCGCAGCAGGAGTGCCTCAGGTAACGCAGATTCCCCCGTGGGCCTTGGGGCAGAAAGCACAGAAGTAGGCCAAGAGAGGCACCTTGGGGCAAGCACGGTGGGAGGAGCATCTGGTCCCTCTGGGGAGTGGTAGGGGAGTCTGGCGCCCTGGGTGCTGCGCAGAGGACGGGAAGGGTTCACCCGTGAAGGTGGCGCTGGCCCTGACTGCCACGGGCCTGCCGCACTGGCTATGCTTGTTTAACATTGGAGGTACAAGCTAACCTTCAAGAAATCGCTTTTTGCTTAAGCTGGAGCTAGTTGTTTCTGTTGTCTACAGCTAGAACCTTGACTGAAATGGTCCCCAATGCCTTGCCCTAACATTAATAAATATTTGTTGGATGGATGGATGGATGGATGGATGAACAAATGAATGGCAGTCTCTCAAGAACCTGACTGTTTCCACTGCTTTTATCCCCAAGAGGCATCTCAGTCTGAGTCTACATCACAGTCTTTGGGAGGGTACGGTTCTTTCAAAGGTCAGGGACAGGACAATGACATGGAATGTCCTTGTCACTGGCTGGACAGAACACTGTGGCCTTGCAGATGAAAGAGTCTGAGGACGGAAACGGGGCTGTCTCCTGGGCAGGGCGGGGGAGCTGGAGCCTCAGGACGAAGGGGCTCAAGGAAAGACTGATTGACGAGGAGGAGGGAGCAGATCACTGCGCTGTCCCAGCACCAGCTGGGGGCAGGGGAGGGGTTCTCACCAGGCCCCTCTGCTGGGGCCCTTAAGTCACCTCATACACGCACTGCTCTTCAGCTGAAAGGCAGGTTGGAAAAACGTAGTTATAAGGCAAATATTATCAAAGAATGCTTGCACTGAGTGTCAGAGCTCTTTTAGCTGTGGGTGACAGAAATCCATCTCAGGAAATGCTTAGGCAGGGTTCCGGAAGAAGCAGACCTGAGGCCAGCAGTTTGAGAGATGATCCAGGAAGCAGTGGTGGGAGAGGGGACGTGAGACAGAGACGGGAAGGAAGGCAGGAAAGGTTGACCCTGGGCAACTGGGGCTCAGCGCACACACACACCTGGGAATGCTGGGAGCCAGGGCAGGACACACCTCAGAACTGCCCACTCAAGGGACGAGGGAGTGGGGGCTGTTTGTCCTCCAACTCCTGTCAGTCACGGTTGAAGGCTGCTCCAGAGGAAGGTGAGCCCCCCAGCACTCCTAGCCTGTGCGTGCTAAGCACCCCTGGGAGAGAGCCCCCAGGCAGAGAGCACAGCAGTCACAGGCACTGGAAACCATCGGTCAAAGTAATGAGTGCCCGGGGTTATGGGCAAGTTTTTTAACTTCTCTGTGCCTCAATCCCTTCATCCATGAAATGGGGGCAATAATAGTTCCCAGCCCGCTGGGTGGCTGAGGCTCCAGGGAATGGCTGGCACGTTGGAACCAGCCAAGCAAAGTGAGTTGTTATTCTCTTTCCCACTCTGAGCTCAAGGAGGAGGAGGCTGGGCCAGAAGGCTGTTGCTACAAACATAATATTGAACAAAGAGCTCATACACAACAGAAGGAGTGCTGTTTGATTCAAAAACAAGCGAAAATACTCAGTGGTTACCACTGAGGCTGGTAGAGACCGGAAGGGGCCTTTTGGAGGGCTGGGAATGTTGTATTTCATGATCTGGTTCCAAGTGCGTTGCCTTTGAGAATCTTTATTGAGTGCTTTGCTGTATGTAGGTTATACTGAAATAAAAAGGGTTTCCCGAGGGTGCCGGCAGCACAACATTGTGAATGTAATTAACACCATATATAAATAATATATATATATTTAAAAATATATACCAGCCTTTTATTATTATTATTATTATTACATTCCCCCACCCCCTTTCTGCTTGCTCTTGCTGTGTGTCCATTCTTGTGTTCCTCTCTGTCTGCTTTGTCTCCCTCCGTTGCGGTGACGCACCTAGACCGGTCACCGTGCAGGCGGCTTTGCCCCGCTTGTGGGCGGCTTCTGCTTCCATTCACGGCCGGCTCTGCTTCAGTTCGCGGGTGGCTGGCTGCGCTCCGTTCGCGGGCGACCTGCCCTGCCCGTGGCGGCTTTTGCCCTGTCCGTGACAGCTTTTTGCCCTGCCCACGGCGGCTCTGCCTGCCCATGGTGGCTTGCCCTTCTCAAGGCGGTCTGCCCGCTAGGAGAGGTCCCCGGGAACCGAACCCAGGGCCTCCCATGTGGTATACTGGTGCCCTATCCACTAGGCTATACAGCCGGCCCCTATAAATAATATTATAACCATAATATTCCTGAATGTGGTTAAAAGGGAAATATTCAGGTTGTATGTATGTTACTACAATATATTTTTTTAAGTTTTCCCCCGCAAAATCCATGGTCCATTAGAAGTGAGCAGTGGCCTAGGGGCCAAGGGGCACAGGAGGGGGCATCCTTCCTTGCCAGCCACTGCAGTTTCTGTTTCAGCTCGAGTTACAGGCATCAGTTTCCTGTCCCAGGGATGGGCGCCTCTGGCACAGTCTCCCTTGCCCCTGTGATGTGGTCTGATTGCCACATCCGGGTCTAGTCTGGTGCCAGTCAGCCTGCCTGCTCATGTTATCAGCTCCGGACTGTGGAAAGACTTGTTTGGACAGGGGAATTTCAATAAGTAACCTTTAGTACAACCTCAGATCATTGAACTCGTGAGCAGGGGTGGTGCTATTCATTATTTTATTCATTAACTCAAGCAACATTTTTTGAGTACCTACCATGTATGTGGCTGTAGACAAGGCTAGTGGTTTCCTTCATTCATGAATGTAATAGATATTAATTGAGCACATACTAGGCACTGAGGTGAGGGCTGGGGTGCATCTGTTAAGAAAACCAACATGGTCCTTGCTCTTCTGGAGTTGACTTTTTATTGGTGGGAAATAGACAATAAACAAACAATTAAGTACACAGTATGTTAGATGGTGATGAGTATGATTGAAAAAATAATGCAGGGAATGGGTGCAAGACATGTACAGAGGGTTGCAGTTTTTAACAGGGTGTTCAGGGAAGGCCTCCCTGAGAAGGTAACATTCGAGCAAAGACTTGAAGAAGATAAGGGAGTGGGCCATACTAGTATGTGGGGGAAGAGCATTCCGGCTAGAGAGGATGGTGAGTGCAAAGGTCCTGAGGCAGAAGAGTGCCTGCCATGTACTAGGAATAGTAAAGCGGCTGACATTACTGAAGCCAAGTGGGTGAGGGAGGAGGTGGGAAGTTGAGGTCAGAGGAGTTACAAAGAACCAGATCACGCAGAGCCTAGTGGGCCAGGGTGAGGATTTTGGCTTTTACTCGTAGGGAGATGGAAGCCATTGGAGAGTTTGGGGCAGAGAAGAGACATGATCTCATGCTTCCTTAACTCTAGCTGCTATTTTGAGAATAAATTACTGAGGGCAAAAGGGCAAAGGAGACCAGAGAGGAGGTGGCTACAATGACCCAGGTGACAGATAATGGTAGCTTGGACCAGGAGGTATCAGTGAAGAAGTGGTTGATTCTGGATGTATTTTGAAGTTGATGCCAAAAGGATTTGCGAGTGGATTGGATGTGGGAGTGAAAGACAGAGAGGAATCTTGGATGACTCCCGGGTTTTTGGCCTGAGAAACAAGAAAGGTGGAGGAGGCTTTAACTAAGATGGGAAAGAATAATGTGAAGCAGGTTGGGTGGGGGAGAAAGGCAGGGTTGGATTTCGGGCATGTTCATGTTGAGATGCCAATTGGATATGAGTGGGGATGTGGAGGAGGCAGGTGGAGAGAGATTCCTGGGCTGAAGACATACTTGGGGGGACATCAGAGCATAGGTGGTATTTCAAGCCAAGAATTTAGATTAGAGAAGATGGCTGAGAACGGAGCCATGGACACTTCTGTGATCTGAGGTCAGAGAGATGAGGGGAAACCAGCAAAGGAGCCAGAGGAGGAGAAGTATCGCTAAAATGATAGCGACTCATCATCATGTTTTTCATGTTTAATAACATGAAAAAGATTGTGCCAAAGTGGGATGACCTCCAGGATAAACTGAGTGAAACAAAGCAAACAACAACCAAAAAAAAAAAACCTCAAGGCACAGAAATGTGTCTATTTATGTGAATACATATATATATATATGTATAATATTTATCAACCATCAGAGTGTAGATTGGTTCAGACAAAAAGTCATCAATGGATACTAAATCTAAGGGGGGGATTTGACGAGCTATAAAATATTTAAATGTCTGTCATCTGTCCACCTACAGATTGCTTATCACCTGCGGGAAGAGCTACACCCTCACCAGCTGGTGCACATCAGCAGCTCCGAGGAGGGGCAGGTGGCCCTCGAGTGTCTCCAAGTGTGATATGCTGAGGACACAGCAGAGCGTAAGTAGTATCCAGCCAGGGGTGCAAAACCTGAATCGTGTCTTCCAAAGATGGCCACAGGGATGTGCGAGGCGTTTCCAATGATTTTCTTACAGTATAATGGTTGACGAGCCTCCATGGAGAAGTGAGGTCTGCATTCCCTTTCCCTTAACTAGCTAGAGCTTTGCAACTTCCTCGACTAATAGAATGCGATGAAGGCGCACGGCTTCCAAGGCTGGGCCACACAAGGCAACGTGGCTCCTGCCTGGTGTCCCTCCTTGTCCTTCCACGCCAACCCCCATATTGTAAGGAAGCTCAGGACACATGGGCCACGGGGGCTGGAGGAGGGGGTTTCTGACCAACAGCCCCAGCTAAGCCGCAGACAGCAACCAGCAGCCCTGAGAGGGAATGACCTTCAGGCCACGGCAGCACCTGCCTTCGAGTTTTCCAGCTGAGGCCCCAGAAAGCTTAGAGCAGAAATCCACCCTGAATTCCTGACCTACAGAAATGGTCAGAGATAATAAATGATTATTGTTTCAAGCCACTAAGTGCTGGGGTGATTTGGTATGTTAGGCAGTAATGTAAAGCAGACAAGCTCTAAATACGGGCTGTTCTATGACATAACTGACCTGTCTTCTTCAAAAATGTCAGGGTTACAAAAGACAAAGAAAAGCTGAGGAATTGTTTCAGATTAAACAAAGCTGAAGAGACGTAACCACTAGGACATGTCTTGGGCTGGATCCTGGACTGGAGGGAAAACACACTTTCAAGGTCATTATTGCAACAATTGATAAAATTAGTATACAGATGGTAGATCAAAGAATTTTATCAAGCTAAATTTCTCGAATTTCGTAACAGTGCTGTGGTTACATAAAATAATATCCCTTAGGATAATATCCTGTTTCTTAGGAAACACACACTGACATTTTAAGGGGTAAAGGGGCATTTCAGAAAATGAAAATTAATAATATCAATAAATATATTCACATGAAGAAAGAGGCGATAATAAACCAAACGACAAAATATTGAAAATTTGTGGATCTGGATGAAGGGTATACTGGAAATCTCTGATTTGTTCTTGTAACTTTCCTATACGTTTGAAATTCTTTTGAAACTTGTCATGGTGATCTGGACGGGAGAACTGGGCAGGTAGAGGAAAAGGGAAGGAAGGAGACTCACTTTTCACCCTTTTGAACTTTTTGAAAGTATGATCTGGTCAAATAAATGAGTAAAAATGGAAAATAACAAAAGTTCATTTATTAGACTCAATAGTTTTAAGACTATGCTATTCCACTTACATGCTTGAGCTGATTCTCATTTATTCCTCTCAACTCTGCCCATTGCAAGGAGGAAACTGAGGCAATTTTCCCGAGGCAGAGCCCAGACCTGGGAATTAACCCAGGCCAGTCTCATGTCAGAAGCCTCAGCACTCGCTTGGACAGGCTCTCTGCCTTCAGAGAGACTTAAAACCCTCTTCCATTACTTAAAGAAAAAAAAATGAGAAAAAAAATGTGCTGGCCTCTTCACTGTGTGGGTGTGGGTTGTCTGTTTTGAAGATTAATCTGGGCTGTAGTTATTTATTCAGTCAGTCAACAAGCATTTATTGAGAATCTTTACTGGGCTTCAAGACAGATTTTCGAGTGCTGGGAGGTGTTGGGAGTTCTAGAGTGTTCTGGAGTGGGGTGGGGGGCAGTCAGTGCAATCGGGAAGCTTTTCTATGTTAGCATTTCTGGTAAATTGTCTAAAGAGATCTCAGTGGAAGGGTCCTGAATCTCCAAGTGTCACGTTCCCAAGGAAGAAGGCAACAACAAGGGAAATCTGAGCTGAGTGATGGCGTGAGACAAAGTCCTATTGATAATGCTTGAGCTCCTGAATCCAGCCATGCCTGAAATTCCCCTGGACTTTTCAATTATATGAGTTTTTATATTCTCCCCTCTTGCCCCCTTTTTATGGCTCAGACTGGTTGAGCACATATTAGTAATAGATGTTTAAAGACTGGGCATGGTTCAGGTTGTGGTCACAACTCATTCCCTTGCTTGTTTATTGATTTATTTTTTACTTTTTTTCTTTAATAGCTTTATCGACATTTAATTCACATACCATAAAATTCACTCATTTAAAGTGCACAGTTCAATGCTTTTAGCATGTTCACAGAGTTGTGCAACCAGTTCCACAATCAATTTTAGAACATTTTCATCATCCCAAAAAGAAACCTTGTGTATATTTTTGTTGTTGTTTGTTTGTTTTTTTTTAAAGATTTATTTTTTATTTATTACATATCCACCCCCCCTTTCTGCTTGTTCTTGCTGTGTTCATTTTTGCATTCTTCTGCGTCTGCTTGTCCCCCCGCTGCGGCAACCCGCCGAATCAGCTCACCGCACGGCGGCCTGCCTGCTCGTGGCGGCTTGCCCTGCCCGTGGCGGCTTGCCTTCTCAAGGCAGTCTGCCTGCTCAAGGAGGCCCAGGGAACCGAACCTGGGCCTCCTATGTGGTAAACCGGCGCCCTACCAATTGGGCTACAGCCGGCCCCGAAACCTTGTATATTTTAGCTGCCACCAATCCCCACCACCCCTAGCTTTAGGCAACAGTTTCTTTCTCTATAGATTTGCGAGGTCTAGATATGTCATATAAATATAGCATGTACGATACTTCATTTCCCTTCTTTATTGACTTATGTTCCACTCTGTAGATACTCACATTTCGTTTATCCACCCCTCAGTTGTTGGATGTCTGGGTTGTTTCCACTTTGGGGCCATTATGAAGAACGCTGCCATGACCATATTCCTGTGCAGATGTTTGTGTGGACATAGGTTTTCCATTCTCTGGGGTATATTCCTAGGAATGGAGCTGCTGGGTCAG
This sequence comes from Chaetophractus vellerosus, assembly GCA_004027955.1. Lineage (NCBI taxonomy): Eukaryota > Metazoa > Chordata > Mammalia > Cingulata > Chlamyphoridae > Chaetophractus > Chaetophractus vellerosus. The sequence continues at coordinate 10,108 of PVKH010002067.1, forward strand.
ATGTGAGTCTAGGTTTAACCTTTTAAGGAACTGCCAGCCTGTCTTCTAAAGGGGCCGCATCATCTTACATTCCACCAGCGTGTGTGAGCCACTGCTTTTTTTTTTTTTTAACCTTTTTTTAAAAAAACTGGATTGAGATGAAATTCATATAACATAAAAACAATCTGGGGGCTGGCCATATAGCCCAGGGGATAAGGGTGCCGGTATACCACATGGAGGCCCCGGGTTCGGTTCCCAGGGACCTCTCCTAGCGGGCAGACCGCCTTGAGAATGGCAAGCCGCCATGGGCGGGCAGAGCCGCCGTGGGCAGGGCAAGAAGCTGCCACGGACAGGGCAAAGCCACCACGGGCAGGGCAGGCCGCCCGCAAACGGAGCGCAGCCAGCCACCCGTGAACTGAAGCGGAGCCGGCCATGAATGGAAGCAGAAACTGTCCACAAGCGGGGCAAAGCCGCCTGCGCGGTGACCGGTCTCGGCGCGTCGCCACAACGGTGGGGGGAGACAAAGCAGACAGAGAGGAACACAAGAATGGACACACAGCAAGAGCAAGCAGAAACGAGGGGGGGGGGTGGAGAGAACATAATAAATAAAAAATAAATCTTTAAAAAAAAACAATCATTTTTAAGTGAACAGTTCAGTGACATTTAGTACATTGATGCTGCTGTATGTACAGCGTGATGCCACCTCTATCTAACTCTGAAGCATTGCCACCGCTCCAGAATTAAATCCTGTACCCATTAAGCACTTTCTCCTCACTTGCTTGAGCCCTTAGCCTCCAGGCATTGCCTTCTTTAGCTGTGCAATTTGGCATGTTGCTTCAGCTCTCTGGGCCTCAGTTTCTCATATCTGAAATGGGAGTGCATTGCTATTGTGAGGATTAAAAAGAGATCATGGGGGAGCAGATGTAGCTCAAATGGTGGAGCACCTGCTTCCCATGTACAAGGTCCTGGGTTCAATCCCCGGTACCTGCTGAAAAGAAAGGGGTGGGGGTGGGTGTGGATCATGCGTGTGAGATTTGAGGTAAGTCTCTTAGGTTCTGGGCTTCAGTCCTCATCTGTGAGATGGGAATAGTAAAAGCATTTACCTCACAGGGTTCTTCTGGGGATAAAATCAGACTCAGCTGCTAGAAGACAGGACCCACTCAGTACATGAGGGCTATAGGCCTAGTTAGAATGTAGTTTCCCTCTTTCCAATTGAACAAAACTTGCTTGAACATCTCCTGTGTGCTATGCACTCGGCAGTAGGCTATTTATTAATGTGTCCTTCGTTTTCAAGTTAGGTTTCCTTCCCCTTTACAAATTCTGGGAGATTTGTGGTCGGGTCTGTGAGGATCAGCTGACACTCGGAAACCCACAGCATGGCTCAGTGGCATGACATAATCTGCTGATGAATGACACATTCACTGAGATATAAAAACCGTACCGTGCTCGAAGCAAGAGAGTGTGAAAAACCTCATACTAAGTCATGGTCCCTGGAGTGGGCATAGGGGAGAAGAGGGAGGACAAGTAGGAGGGGGCTGGAGAAAATTGCAGTTCCCTGAAGTCTGCTTCCTGTCTTCCTCTCCAACCTCATGGCTTCCTCTCCCTGCCCCTACAGTACCAGTGCGTTCAGACTAAATCACTTTCCTGTGTTTTCTGGAACAATCCATGCCCTCCCGACCTTTGTACATGCTTTTCCCTCTGCCCGGGGCACCCTTTCCGGTCCTTTCCACTCTGTCACCTGCCAAAAAAAAACCAGTTTCTCTGAGTTTCCAGCTTAGAAGTCAACTTCTCCAGGAAGTTTTCTGCAGTGGGGACCTTTCGTCTTGCCTGTGTGACAACTACTCCCTCTGGTTCAGGAAACAGCATCTCCATTTTCCTTTGGGGAACTACCCCTCCCCCACTCTGATCCATGAGGTATAGGTGTGGATCCCAAGCTCCACTGTGAGCCTGGCCTATGAGAACAGCCCATCATTCTGGTCACAGTGATTGGTTCCTGGATGGGCATGTGATATCAGGCAGGCCAATACGACTCATTCCTGAGACTTGTTGGAATCATTGGAAAGAGAAACTCCTTTTGCACTGGGGTCTGTCAGTTATAAGAATAAAGGAAAGGGAAGCGGGTGTGGCTCAAGCGATTGAGCTCCCACCTAACACATGGGAGGTCCCTGTTTCAGTTCCCAGTGCCTCCTAAAGAAGACAGTGAGCTGGCACGATAGGCAGGCAGGGCAAGCTGATGCAATAAGAGACACAAGAAGCAAAACATAATGAGGGAAGCAGATGTGGCTCAAGTGATTGGGCTTCTGCCTACCACGTGGGAGGTCCTGGGTTCGGGTCCCGGTGCTTCCTGGAGAAGGCGAGTTGGTATGACAAGCAGGCACAGTGGGCAGGCACGGCGAGCTGATGCAACAACATGACGCAACAAAAGAGACACAAAGAGGAAAGGCAATGAGAGACAAACACAACAGGGAGCTGAGGTGGCTCGGGTGATTAAGCACCTCTCTTCCACATCGGAGGTCCCAAGTTCAGTTCCTGGTGCCTCCTAAAGATAAGACGACCAGACACAGAGAGCACAAAGCAAATGGACACACAGAGTAGACAGTGACCACAAACAACGTGTGTATGTGGGATAAATAAATAAAATAAATCTTAAAAGAAAAAAACAAAACATGAGAGACACAACAAAGCACAGAATGGAGGTGGCCCAAGCAATAGGCATCTCCTTCCCACATCTAAGGTCCCAGGTTTGGTTCCTGGTGCCTCCTAAGGAAACAAGGAAGATGAACAGACACAGCAAGTGCAAACAATGAGGGGGTGGGGGAAAATAAATAAATAAAACAAATCTTAAAAAAAAAAAAAAAGAAAAGAAAAGAATAACAGAAGCCTGGACTTGCTGCTGGCCATCTTTGCCACCATGTAGAGAAAGTCTGCCTGAAAGTGAATTCCACACAGAGGAAAGCAGAACTGAAAGTTAAAAAGAGACACACAGAGAGAAAGAGAAAGGGCTGAAAGATGAGAAACAGATATATATATATATTTTTTTTTAATTTTTTTTTTACATTGTTTGAGTCCCTGGATCCAACCATGACTGAAGGCAGTTGTACCCCTGGAGTTCTCAATTCATAAATCAATAAATCACCCTCTCCTTGAAATTTATTTCATGAATTTGTGGGTATTCTTTCATTTACAACCTAAATATTCCTAACTAATACTCACTGATTCCATACATACCCTGGGCTGGGTTGGTTGCGCTTTTGGGGCTCTCATTTAGCCTCTTTTCCTCCATTTTCATTGTACTTGTGAGATAGTATTATAATGCTTCATTTGGTTGTATCCCCCCCTCCCCACCAGACTCAAGGAGCAATTCTACCTTGCTTACTGCTATATTTCTAGCACCTGGCTATGCCTGGCATATAACAGGATCTTGATAGATTCTATTTTAATTCCTTTGGGAAAAATTACAAGTAAATTCTTGAGCATTTATACAAACACACACAACACAATTAAATGTACAGAAAAAACTTTAGAAAGATACAGCCCCACACATCATGGTGATTACCAGGAGAATGTACTTATGTATCACTCATGTTATTAAAAATGAACTTCAGGGGAGTGGATGTGGCTCAAGCAGTTAGGTGTCTGCTTCCCACATGGGAGGTCCCGGGTTCAGCTCCTGGTGCCTCCTAAAGAAAAATGGGCAGACGCAATGAGCTGATGCAATGAACTGACACAATAACCAGACACAACGAGCAGACACAATGAGCAGGGAGTGGATGTGGCTCAAGCAGTTGGGAACCTACCTCCCACATAGGAGGTCCCGGGTTTGGTTCCCGGTGCCTCCTAAAGAAGACAAGCAGATACAATGAGCAGAGACAAGGAGCAGATGATGAGCAGACACAGTGAGCAGACAATGAGCAGCCATCTCAGGGGTAAAAGAAAAGAATTAAAGGGAGCAGATGTAGCTCAAGTGGTTGAGCGCCTGTCTCCCATGTACGAGGTCCTTGGTTCAATCCCCCATACCTCCTAAAAACAAACAAACAAACAAAAAAGGAATTACAAACATAGTTTAACAAAACAAACAAAAGCAGCGCATGCTGTATTCATTGTAGTAACAAATGCCAATAATTCAAAAGCATACAGTTAAAAGTGAGTTACCTTGCCCTTCCTGATAATTATTTGCTGAATAATTGAATAAATGGCACACCTATAAATAGTTGATGAGTGAATGGTTGAATAATAAAACAGTTCTGTCCAGAGAGACCTTGACTCAAGGTGACCCCTCTGAGTGAGCCAGCTGGTTTCCCTGGAATTCTGGGCCTTGGGCCAGGGTTTAATTTCTTTCTGGGATGGGCCCCTATCTGGGAACCCTTATCCCCTGGAGCCTCAGAGAATGACTCATAGGGTTCTGTGTGGATGAGTCACCTCCTCTTACTCAAACAGGTGGGATTTGCGTAGAACCCCTGGGGGTGGCCTGGCAGGGCGTGAGGGGCTCCTGTGTAGGCAGAAGCTGGGTACTATTCCCCAGGAAACAGCCTCCAGCAGACTGTTAGTCCCCAGTTGTAACAAGCAGCCTGAGGAGGCTGCTGGCCCTAGAGTGGGTTCAAGGTCTTGTCCTGCCAATGAACTTGCTGTGGGGCCTTGGGGAGGCCCTTCCCTGTGTAGGCTTCAGTTTTCCCACCTACAAATCGAGGTGAGGTATGTGACAGACACTGGCGGTTGCCTGTCCAACAACCATCCTGCACCTTCTTTCTTGCTAACAGGACCCCAATTTGGGGGACACTGGGTGGCCCATGGGTCTAAGAGGATACCACCGGGCCCCTCCCCAGCCTGAAGGTTTGTGTGCCCACATGTGTATGTTTGTGTGCGTGTGCAGAGACTAGCACGTAAATGTCATTTAGCCTAGGTGACTCACAATAACTCTGCTTCTTTTGCTAGCAAGGGATTTCACGTGGGATGACATTCTTCCTACTGTGTGGCTTTGGGTGCATCACTTACTCTCTCTGTGCCTCAGTTTCTTCTCTAAAACAGGGATGGTTTTACTTTCCAATGTTTGATTGTGAAGCTTAGAAACACTATCTAAAAGGTCCAACATATAGCAGGAGTTAGAGTGACATTTCTTCAACAAATATAGTTTACTTCTCAGTTTGAGGACAACTTGTTTTCATAGGCACTGGATGACAATTATCTTAACTCTGCTAATATAGCTAATCCCACTTGGAAAATATATCAATTATTACATTAAAATCAGATTTTGTTTGATAAGCAAGATAATTTCAAAACTGAGAATAGCTGGTTATCTGGAAAGCCAATTTATAGGAAATACAGAGGTCCTGGCCCTTTTCCTGAAGTTTCTGAAGCAATGGGTCTGGGGAGGGGACCCCAGGTGATTCTTATCAGCTGGTGAATTTGGCAATCACTGTTTCAGAAGATAAATTCTAATCTTGACCTTGCCTCTTACCTCCTGGGCAGGTCATCCTACTTCCCTAAGCCCCAGTTTCCTCATCTGTCCAATGATAACACTATTCCCAACCTCAGCGGTTTGTAGCAAAGGTTAACAGTGGTTTCCAACTGCAGCGATTTTGCCCTCCAGGTGACATTGGGCAACATATGAAGATATTTTTGATTTTCAAAATTTGGGGGAGAGTGCTACTGGCCTCTAGTGAGTGGGTAGAGGCCAGGGCCACTCCTAAAAATCCTACCCCCATGACAAGGAATTATCTGCTCCCAAATGCCAATAGAGCCAAAGTTGAGAAATGGGTAAAATGTACCATGTGCTCCAAGGAGGGTAGAGGCCGAGGAGCACTTTCTATGGACTTAGCACAAACAAAGTTGCCCCCAACACATAGGCCTTTCCCTGTCCAGGAAAACAGAGGTAAGTGCTGGGAGTGGAGAAGGTTGGCGAGTCAGAGAGTCCATTGTTCTGAATGGGGGGATGAGGGGTGGGGAGAGAGTTGCTGGTGAATTTCACAAAAGTTGTTGTTGTTGTTGTTGTTTTTAACAATATCATTGAAAGTGTTCAGTAAACACTGAACTTACAAAGCAAACATGCATATCATACTGGGCTCCCACACATCACCCCACCACAAACACCCTGCATTGTTGTGAAGCATTTGTTAACAAATTATGAAAGAGCATCGTCAAAGTATTGCTACTAACTATAGTCTGTAACTTACTGCCCTGTATTTTTTTAAGGATTTATTTATTTATCTATTTACTTTTATCTATTTTTACCCCACCCCCCATTTTTGCTGTTTTTGTGTCCATTCACTGGGCAATTCTCTGTGTCCATTTCCTGCCCTCTCTTCTCATCCTTCTCCCCCTGTCTTCACTGGGATTCAAGACTCGGAACCTCTGAAGTGGGAGAGAGGCGTCCTACAGCCTGCGCCAGCTTAGTTCCGGGTTTTTTGGTGCATCTTGTCTTGGCTCTCCCTTGTGTCACTCTCCTGTTATGTCAGCATCTTGCTGCGTGGCTCGCAGGGCCTGGCGGTGCACCCACTTGCGGGGCCTGATGGCGCACGTGTGCGCGGGGCCTGGTGGCCCGCACACCTTCTATATTTTTCTTTTTTTACATTTTTACCAGGGATCGAACCTACGTCCCTCCATATGGAGATGGACACCCAACCATTTGAGCCACTTCCGTCCCCCTGCTATATCCCTTAAGGTTGACCAAAGATACCTAGAGTTATAGTCATTTCCCATACAGGATGGTCATATAATAAATTAGACTTAGTTTATCACCAGCATTCCAAAAACCAGGCCTAGGGATAAAAACTAGGTCTGGGGACACATGCATGGTTTCTAATATAGCGTATGTTTAGCCTACCCCGATTATCACAAAATCAGGACAGCGAGAATATTCACATTCATAGTTATTTTGAGAGTAAGAAGAAAAGTGTGTGTTGGCTGGGAGGCAGCTATGACCACTATCCCACCAATGCTGCACCAGAATCTCTTCCCCCAATGTGATCTGCTGGGGAAGCCAGCTGGCCAGTGGGGCTTCCAGGGCCTTCGTCCCAAGCTGCACTTGTGGAAGGAGGCTGAGGTTTTTACTGCAAGTACACTCCAATGAAAGTGGCTACTTCCTTTAAAGATGCTTGTGCTACAGTTTATATAAAATTAAGTAACTGTCAATTGTATCAGTGGTTCTCAACCAGGGCCAATTTGCCCCTGAGGGGGCATTTGGCAATGTCTGGAGGCATTTTTTATTGTAACAACTGGAGGGGCTGGGTGGAGAACCAGCAGGTAGTGGGCAGAGGCCAGGGAGGCTGCTAAACATCCTGCAGTGCACAGGACAGGCCCCTACAACAATGACTCATCCAGCCCCAAATGTCCATAGTGCCAAGGGTGAGAAACCCCGGTCAGCATCAAAAGATGTTATTTTTATTGGGGTCAAAACCCCACTCCCATCTATTACTTAGAGCTATCAGAGGGTGGGGAGAGAACGGGCTTGGGGGTGGGGAGACAAGAATTCTATTTGAACAGGTCAAGTAGCCCCTGAGATCATTTGAGAGCAAGAGGTATTTTGTTGTTTCTTTTTTTAAATTAATTAATTAATTAATTAATTTTTATTTATTATACATTCCCCCCCTTCTGCATGTTCTTGCTGTGTTCATTTTCTTTTGCGTTCCTCTGTGTCTGCTTGTCTCCCCCCGCTGGGGCGACCAGCTGAGTCAGCTAACCGGCGTGGCGGCCTGCCTGCTCATGGGGGCTTGCCTTTTTGCCCATGGCGGCGTGCCCCGCCTGCGGTGGCTTGCCTTCTCAAGGGGGTCTGCCCGCTAGGGTAGGCCCCGGGGACCGAACCTGGGGCTTCCCATATGGTAAACCGGCGCCCTACCAACTGGGCTACAGCCGGCCCCTCATTGTTGTTTCTGAGGACCCATTATTTGCCATGTCCTCTGCTGACCAAAGGGGCATCTTCAGGGGAGCTTGTCTCAGCTCTAGAGAAATGTCCAATCAGCTGAATGACATGCACCCAGGATTTTGAGAGGTACAGAGTGAAGCGCCCAGGGCTGGGAGTTCAAGTCTTGACTCTGCTTCTGTGAGACTGGGAAGTGCTTTCTCTCTTCTGGCCCTTCATTTCCAACTGCAAACCCTGGATTATGAGGAACTGAGATAAGCAGCAAACAAGATGGCAGGAATATGGGGGATGGGGTTCTGGGAGCTGGCACCACTGGAGTTCCCTCGAGACAAGGCAAAGTTGAGGGCCAAGAAGTTCCAACAATAATGTCAGAGTATACGCAGACTTAGGGCAGGTTGGTCTGGCTGCCTTTTAGCCAAACATGAAGTAATGAAGGGAAAGAAAAAAGTTGTTAAGAAGAGGCAGCAATATGGAGGAGCCACTTCTCGAACTGGAGTTAGGTAATCAAGTCAGCATGGGCGTTGGGAGTAGCTCCTGGAGGTTGGCTCAAAATCAGGATGACCAACTCATCCCGGGTTGCCTAGGACATCCCTGGTTTTAGCACTGAAAGCCCTGTGTTCCCAGAACCCCCCTAATCCCAAGTAGATCAGGAAGGATGGCCACCCTAATCAAAACACCCATTCCCAATCCCTTTTTCCCTTGCCTTTCTCTACAAGAGAAACCAGAAAGTGAAATACTTGACTTTCTTAGCCTTCTTCCAGCCAGTGGAGGCCTTGAGACACAGCTCAGGTCAATGAGATGGAAGCAGAAGTCCATTGGGAAGCCTTTCTTCTTGAATATAAAGACAAAGCTTTTCCAGGAGAAGACATTTGACCCTTCTTCTTCCCCTTCTGCTAATAATAGAATCCCTGAAATTTTGCTGGACAGCCAACGACCACATTTCCCAGCGCCCCTTGCAGGTAGGTATGGCCATCTGGCTATATCCTGGCCAATGGGATGTGAGCAAAAGTGACGAGCACAGCGTCCATGCCATTTCCTTAAAGCAGCAGGTCATGCCATTCACTACTCCTTCCTGTGGGCTAGAAATGTGCATATAATGGCAGGAGCTGGAGTAGCTATCTTGAATCCAAAAATGGAAGCCCTGTGTTAAAGATAGCAGACCAACTAGGTAGAAGGAGCCTGGGTCCCTGACATGGTGGATTGCTTAACTCTCCCTTATGCAAGAGAGAAATAACACCTGTCTTATTTAAGCCATAGTTATTTTGGGTTCTTTAATACAGGAGCCAAGACTCTATCTTACCCAATATATTGTTTAATATGGTACCTAAGATGAAAATCATGTATAGACCCAATATATTGTTTAATATGGTACCTAAGATGAAAATCATGTATAGTCAAATGTTCCTTCAAAATTCTGAAATCATGATAAATTAGACTGCTAATCTCCCCACTCCTGCCATCAGCACTGGAACCCATCAAATCCAGTTGAGTTCGAGATGCTTGTTTTAGGGTAATCTGAATAAAGATAAGTGGGCCATGCCATGAGAGGCTCAGGTGAACTGAGATCAGTTGAGGAGTTATCAGAGTCATCTCATATCCACTCGGAAGCAAGAGACAGTGATGGAAACATTGTTACTTTTTAAACCACTGTGGAGTTTTTTGCCTCCTCTCTCTCATCATTCTTAGTGTGAAGTGTTTGCCTCATGGCCCAAGATAGCTGCTTGAGCTCCTGCCATCATGTTTACATTCCTGCCTGCTCACCATCATCTCTAAGGACACATCTTGAAAGTTACACACATTATCTCCACTTATATACCATTGGAGCAGACCATAGTCACATGACCACACCTAGTGTCCAGGGAGGCTGGGAAATGTGTTCTTTATTCCAGGGGTCATGTGACCGGCTAAACTTAGGGGTTCTGTTACTCATGAAGAAGAAGAACCAGCAGTGTGTGCCATAATCAGTTATTGACCTTCTGCTATGTACTGGGTACTTAATACCTTCAACACCCATGACAGGTGGGAGTTATCCCCACATTACAGTTGAGGAAACCAAAGCTTGCAGAGGGGAAAGCACTAGCCCAAAGTCACACAGCTAAAAATGGCTGAGCAAGATTCCGATTCAGTCTCCCTGTGCTACTATGCTACTGCTTTATTAATGGACTCAGAGATTGGGTGGGCTGACAAGTCAGTTTCTTAGATGGGTATCTGTTTGTTTGGTTTGCCCAACCGTACCTTCTTCTGGTTACAGCACCCCAATTTTCCTTTGGAGAATGTAGCAAATGCTCTGAATGCCCTGGCTGTGTTCCTAACCCTCTGTGCACGCTGGCTCGAGCTCCAACTTTTTGTCTGAGGACTTTCTCAGGCCACCAAGGACCACTTTGTTTTCATAAGCTGGCAGCTCTGGACAATTAACATCCCTGGGAGGAGGCTTCCCCTGGGTGACCGGTGGAGCAATAGAAAGAAAAACTTTTTCTCCAAGGTTCCTAAACTGTTAGAATGTTGGACCCTGAGCACACAATTCTCTGGGAATCAGAGCCAAATCAGACAACAGCAGTGACAGCAGTGCTGAGATGGACAAAGAGAAACCAGGTCCTGGAGGCTGTATGTGCATCCCTGGTTTTAGTGCAGTGTAAAATAGGCTTTAAATTTCATTTATCAGGGTGGGGTATGAGTTCCCCATTTCCCCAAAGGCAGAGCTACTCCTATTGCTTCGCAGGTTTGCCCTACCTGCCTGGCCTCTGAAGGCAGCCGTGTTTGCAGTCTATGGGTTTGGCTGGGAAACAGTTCTTGCCTGAGTGCTCAGAACTGCTTTAGCAACACTGGAGCAAGGACAGGTACCGAAAGTTTAATGTGGCAGAATAACCTGATTAAGAAATCAGCTGCCTTTCATTTTCTCAGCTCCTGGGTCATTGGGAAAGAATGAAAAGTATTTTCCCTGCTCTTTGGCAAGAAGGTAGGCAGGACTTTGTGATGGAAAGATCTGGACTTCTTTCACTCTCAGGGCAAAATTAACAGGCCATCCTTTCCCAAGGTCTAGGTCAGAGACTCTCAGATTGTGGTGGGTAGGACCACCTGTCCTGGGTCCAGGAGGGGCATGTCCCAAAGGTGTAAGCTCAGGCACCAGCCCAGGTGACCCAATCAGAGTCTGGGGATTTGCCTTTTGAAACCATGTTTTAGTTTCCTAGCTGCTAAAACAAACACCATACCTTGGGTTGGCTTAACAATAGGAATTTAGTGGCTCACGGTTTCAGAGGCTAGAAGGCTTGCTTCCTCCTGGGACTGGTAACTTCTGGCTGGGATTCCTTGGTTTTTCCATTACATAGCAAGGCTCATGGCGATGTCTTCTTTTTCTTCTGGGTTCCATTGACTTCCAGCTTCTGGCTGCTCTCTCATGGCTTCTCTTTCCATGTCCAGTTTCCTTCGCTTATGAGGACTTCAGCCATATTGGATTAAGTCCCACCCTCATTCAGTTTGGGCACACCTTCTAAGGTCTTTACAAATGGGTTCACACCCACGGGACCAGGGGTTGGGACCTGAACATGTCTTTGGGACATGATTCAATCCCCAACAACATACTTCTCGGAAGGTTGAGAAACAGGATTCTCAATGAGGCAATTTTTTGGCTTAAATGATTGAAAAGTACTGACTTAAATAACTAAAGAGCACTGGTTTCAGGTCTGGCTGGATCCGGGAACCCAAATGAGGTTACCAGTCTCTCACCATATCTTGACTTTGCTCTTCGATGATTTGGCTCCATTCTCAGTCTCCACTTAATGGGAAGAGAGTAGCCAGCAGCTCCAGACCTGCATCCTGCCTGGCACAAGTATAATAGGAGAGAGATGGTCATTTCCTGGAAACATTGACTCTGATTGGGCCAACTTAAGATCACAGGCCTATCTCTGACTCAATCACTGCCACTTAAGGAAGGCAATGTGCTGACTGTCCAGGCTGGGTCACACGCCTATTGGTGGAACCAAGGGGGTAGGGACAGCCCCACCTGAGCCTCAGAAACCGGGAATGGGGGAAGGGTGGTTCATGGATGCTAGACTGGCAGGGGTGAACAGTGCCCAGTGTAGAATCCCTGATTTAGGCCATAAATCGCCCTTACACTCAGGGGGTTCTGGGCTTCTTGGCATCACTGTGGGTCCAACTTGTTCTCTGATCCAGGTCACAAAAGGAAATTTGAGGCGCCTGCTCAGCAAGACCACCAAAGCCCTGAAGCAGACACTGTTGATCGCTTCATCCCCCTTCTTCCTTGCAAACAGAACCAGGGAGGAAGGGGGAGGACATAACATCCCAGGCCCAGGGGATGAATTCTGATTGTCCTGAGTCAATCTATCTAAGGCAATTTCTATCTCCTTTTGTATAGGGCCTAGTCCTGGCCAAAGAGGCATCAAAGCAAATCTTCTGAGGGCTTCTGGGAAGGATTTTCCTCTCTGTTAAAAGAGAGCTTTCCAGGAGCAGATGTAGCTCAAGTAATTGAGCACCTCCTTCCCATGTACAAGGTCCCAGGTTTGACCCCCAGTACCTCAAAAAACAAACAAATGAACAAAAACACCAACTCTCATTGGTGAGTGGATGTAGCTCAGTGATTGAGCGCCTGCTTCCCATGCATGAGGTCTGGGGTTCAATCCCTGGTACCCCTAAAAAATAAATAAATGAATAAGAGTTTTCTTTTCTTCTTAATTTTTAATCAATTTTTTTTCTTAGGATACATCGATACATTGAGTAAGAGTTTTCTCCCCCAACTTCTTTTATCTCATACATGCACACATACATATATGCATACTCCTCCAGCCTTAGCACCCTGTTGTACTAGGATGTGATGTCTGGAGCTGCAGCAGCCATTTTGAGACCACAGGGGAAAGACCAAGGCAGTCCTTGAGAAGCTGACCCATTGCCCTAACATCACTGAGCTGCTGAAATAACCAACCCTGGAACAGCCTACCTACTGGTTTATTGTTACCTGAGATAATAAATGTCCTCATCATTTAAGGCCTTCTCAACTGAGTATCCTGTTACCTGCAACCCAAAGCACCTCTAGACTGTAAAAGTTTAGGGCAGGCAGTACAGAACCAAAAAGGCTGCCACTTCCCAGAGATGATTCTGATTCTAAAGCTGGTCAATTCTCTCCCGCTTTGCTCTCTGAATGTTCTGTTAAGAAGCTTTTGCACATGAGATGCATTAATAATTCATCAAGATCCTATCACCATAAACTGAGTTTATAAACTTCCTTGTAAGTTCTGAAAGTTGTCTGAAGCCCTTTGTAAGTATTTACAACACCGAGGGTAGGAGTGGGCTGGCCTTGGAGTCTGGCCTCTAATATTTTTATCTTTATCTTTCAAATTTTTATTTGTTAATAATTTCAAACTTACAGAAAAACTGCAAAAATAAAAATAGGATAAAAAACACCCATATACCCTTTCCTTCAAATCACCTATTATTAATATTTTCCTCATGTTCTTTATCATTTACGCTCTCTCTCTCTCTCTCTCTCTGTGTACATAATTTTTTTAACCACTGAGGGTAAGTTACATACATCATGGCCCCTATCTACTTTAGTGTATTTCCTGTGAATAGGGATATTCTCTTATATAACCACAGTGCAATTATCAACCTTCATACCTTCAACACTGTTAAGATACTTTTCTCTAATCCACCATTCATATTCCAGTTTTGTCAGCTGATTCAATAATGTCCTAAAGTGTTTTGTTTTGTTTTCTCCTCCAGTACAGTTTAGGCCTGGTATTGCATTTAGCAGTCACGTATCTTTAGTTTTCTTTAATCTGGGACAGCCTTTCTTTGTCTTTTAAAACATTGACCTTCTGAAGAATATTCCCTCTTGTCCATTGAAAAAAAATGTTCCTCATTTTGGTTTGTCTGATGTTTCCTCATTCAGATCTCCACCTGGCCTCTAATCTTGATTGTAACAGAACCTGGCCATGTGACCTGAGCAAATCAGATCCCCTCTTTGAGCCTCAGTTTCACCATAAACGGTTAGATTAGATGATGACTAAAATCCCTCCCTAGGATTCTACCATCATTTTGCATGTGACAACATCCCTCTAAGTCCTTTCCTTTTTCCTTACTTCTAAAAGGGGGGAAAAAAAGGGATAAAGTGAATTTAAAATGGAAGTAAATAGACAATGGCAATTTGGGATCCTTTCATTCATTCATTCAATAGCTGTGTACTGTTCAACCATATTATCCAGGACTCTTTTAATCGAAAGGTATGGAACCACATCTCATGCTGGCTGGAGCTACAAAAGGAAAAAGGCCAGGTGTAGGTTTAACTTCAGGCAGAGCCGTATGCAGGTGCTCAGCTGACATCACGTGGATTCTGCGCCTTTCTCTTTCCTCACCCTGCTTTCCTCTTTGTCGGCTTCATTTCCAGGCAGGAAACGTGGCGAGATGACCACCAGCAGCTCCCGGCTCAGCACAGCAGTGGAGAGGCTGCTTTGGCTTTCCAATTTTTCCAGCAAAAATCCTGGGGCAGACTCTCATTGGCCAGGACTCTGCCAGGGCTGTGGACGGGGCAGTAGAATTTTCCGGAAGGGGACCCGGAACATGTCTCCACCTCCAAATCTAGGGAATAGTGTCTGCCCCGGAACTGTGGATCAGTCAGGGGAGTAGAGTCACTGTGAGTGTCACAGGATAAGCAATTTATTATAGGAACTAGACCTCCCACAACTGGGGGGAAGTGAAGGCTCAGAAGAGGACTTGGAGGGTCAGAAAGAGTCACCAATCCAAATGAGAAATCAAGCATGTCTGGTCACAGAAGTAAAAACTGCAAAGGGGGAGTTTGTGGAAAGGTACATGGTAAGTGGTTGCCTCCATGAGTCCACAACAAAGCATCTGGCCGTGGGCTGAAGCCAGTTTTTGGTCAGCAGGGCCAGCAGTTGGGAAAAAGAGCTGACGCGGTATAGAAGAGAGCAAAGACAAGCCTTCCAGTCATGAAAACAGATAATTACAACCTAGTCTGACAAGTGTTATCGCGGCAGAAAGCACAGGGTGCAACGGGAGCACCAAGGGTTTACTGAACCCTATCTAGAAATCAAGGAAGTCTTCCTGGAGGAGGCAACATCTGACCTGAGACGTGAAGGAAGAGGAGCGTGCCAGATGAACTAGGGGTAGAGGGAGATGAATTAGCACATGCAAAGGACTAGAGGTTTGATAAGATATTAGAGATTCACAAGTAGTTCAGTCTGGCTTGAGTCTAAGTGTGAAGTAGGGAGGATCATGGATGATGCAAGAAGCCAACCAGGCCCTTAGTCAGGGAAGGATTTGAAACAAGGGAGAATTGTCATGGTTAGGTGCTGGCAAATTGGAGATGGGAGGAATTTCCCAGTATCTGCCCTCCAGCAAAAGTCCAAATACCTCAACTGGAACTCTGAGTATTGCACCTTCAAAGATGTACTAGCTCTGGGGGAGGCAACTGGGAATAGGGCATTGGCGAGGTGACTGTATTGGTTATGATATTTTCAACCTTAAGTGACAGCATAACTCAGTGGCAAAAGTAAAAAAGAAACTTAATTATCTTTGTTTTTTTTTTTGTTGTTGTTGTTACATATCCCTCCCCTTTCTGCTTGCTCTTGCTGTGTGTTTATTTTTTGTGTTCTTCTATGTTTGCTTTGTCTACCCCCGCTGCGGCGACGCGCCGAGTCAGCTCACTGCGCAGGCGGCTTGCCCCGCTTGTGGGCGGCTCTGCTTCTGTTCCCAGGAGGCTTTTTGCTCCGTTCACGGGTGGCTTTGCTCCGTTTGCGGGCGGCTTGCTCTGCCCGTGGCGGCTTTGCCCTGCCCACGGCGGCTTTTTGCCCTGCCCCGCCCAAGGCGGCTTTTGCCTTCTCAGGCGATCTGCCCGCTCGGAGAGGTCCCCGGGAACCAAACCCGGGGCCTCCCATGTAGTGTACCGGTGCCCTAGCCACTGGGCTACAGCTGGCCCCTTAATTATCTTTGATTACAAAAACTCTGGAGGTTGAGAGCTCCAAAGTTGTTTCAGTGGCTCCACAGTGTTATGGAGAACCCAGGCTTTTCTCATCCTTCCACTCTGCCATCTCTTGCAGTTGGCTTTTGGCCTCAAACTCACTGCCTCAAGAGAGCTATGGTAGTGCCACATCTCATTTCATCACAGGATGGTGATTGAAGCAGGAAGGAAGGGGCAGGGATCTCATGAGGCTCTATCTTATTACTAATGAACTGAAGCCAGCAGAGTCCCTTGACCTCTCATTGGCTGATAGCTGGATCATGTGCCCACCCTGGACTAATCACTGCTGAGGGAGAATGCAATTATTACTACGCCTACTTTAGCTGGGTCACAGTTCATCTGCTGGGGTGGGGAGTGACCCACCCTCCAAAAATCAAGGGACTTCGACCCCTTAGCTGAGCCTTAAATCAAGGTTCTGTGGACAGGGAGGATGTGGAGGGGGGGTGGGAATGGCTACGGGGTAGCAAAGGGTGGCGCATCAGTTCAACTCCTCCTGGAAGCAGATCTAAGAGGGAGTTAGGAAGATATTTGTACACCAGTGTTCACAGCAGCCAAAATAGCCAATGGAGTGATGGAATATCACTTAGCCATCAAAAGGAATGAAGTTTTTTTTAAAGATTTATTTTTATTGATTTATCCCCTCCCCCCGTTGTTTTTGTGCTCACTGTCTGCTCTTTGTGTGTTCCTCTGTGTCTGCTTGTCTTCTCTTTAGGCAGCACTGGGAACCAATCCCAGGACCTTCTGGAGTGGAGAGAGGCTGCTCAATCTCTTGTGTCACCTCTGCTCCCTGATCTGCTGCATCTCCTATTGTCTCTCCTCTGTGTCTCTTTTTGTTTCGTCATCTTGCTGCGCCAGCTTTCCGCGTGGGCCAGCATTCTGCACAGGCCAGCTTGCCACGTGGGCCAGCTTGCCTTTCACCAGGAGGCCCCAGCAATCAAACCCTGGACCTCCCATATGGTAGACGGGAGCCCAGTCACTTGAGCCACATCCGTTTCCAGGAATGAAGTTCTGATACATGTATGGATAAACCTTGGCAACATGATGCTAAGTGAAATAAGCCATATATAAAATAACAAATATTATATGATTCCACTTATGAAATATCTAGAACAAGCAAATTCATAGAGACAGGAAGTAAATGAGAGGTTGCCAGAGGCTGGGGAGAGGGGAATGGGGAGTTACTACTTAATGGGTGTGGAGTTTCTGTTTGGAGTGATGGAAAATTTAGTAATGGTATGTGGTGATGGGAGCACAGCACTGTAAAGGTAATCAATGCCACTGAATTGAGCACTTAGAAATGGTTAAAATAGCAAAATTTCAGTTGTATGTAACCACAATAAAATTTAAAAAAAAAAAAGATGGAGTTAGGAGTACAAGAGGTTTATGGGAGGGAAGTGGATATGGCTCGAGCAATTGGGCTTCCGCCTACCACATAGGAGGTCCCAGGTTTGGTTCCCGGTGCCTCCTGGAGAAGGTGAGCTGGAGCGGCGGGCAGGCACGGCAAGCTGATGCAACAAGATGATGCAACAAAAGAGACTCAAAGAGGAAAGACAATAAGACATACAACAAACCAGGGAGCTGAGGTGGCTCAGGTGATTGAGCGCCTCTCTTCCACATGGGAGGTCCCAGGTTCGGGTCCCGTGTGCCTCCTAAAGAGAAGACAAGCAGACACAGAGAGCACACAGCAAATGGACACAGAAAGGAGACAGCAACTGCAAACAACAAAAGGGGGGATAGATAAGTAAAATAAATCTTTTTTTTAAAAAAAGAAGTTTATGGGAGATAGGGGAGGGTTGGGTCTGTGAAAGATAAATATGGGAGAAAGCAGAATTGACTCAGACTGTAATGCAGATCTGACAAGGTCTTGGTCAATTCAAGAGGAGCTCCCAAGCAAAGACCGTTAGTGGAGTGCCAGGTTGGGCAACCATGACCAGGTGCTAGCACCCCCCTGCTCAGTTACTGGCGGGGGGCTACCTGGGAAAAGCGTAGCCCTGGCTTGAAAGTTAAGGGAGACCCTAAGACGCTGCTGCTGGAAGCTGTCAGCTAACTGTACACTTTGCAGCTGAACAGCAAGTTCTTTCTTGAAACCGTGCCCCTGCAGGGCTGCTGAAGCCAGTGTCTGCCACAGGAAGTCTGGCCTGGCTATGCCCAAGGAAGTCAACTTTGAGGCGACAAATCCATTTCTGCCTGAACCAGCTTCAGGCCTGACAGAGGGAGTCAGTAGAACAACAGAGAGACTAGCCTCGATCCAGAAATTGAGTTTCATTTGAAAAAAACAATTAAAAAAACA
>PVKH010002068.1:0-28228 GCA_004027955.1 Chaetophractus vellerosus
AATAAATCTTAAAAAAAAAAAAATAAAAAAAATAAAAAGTTGAACCTGATTTTATTTTGCTTTTAAGATTTACAAAGCACAAGATTTTTTATTCCTTAGGCTCATAGTTGTAAAAGCAGTTATCATTATGTAAAGCGGCACTGCAAGTACTATTAAAATGCATTTTAAATTATTCAAAGCCAGATAAAGTTTTTACACTATGTGGAAAGCCTTACTGTTCATTGATCACTCAGGGTTTGGTCATGAGAGTTTTTAAGATAACATTTATTATTTTTCTTCTGTTTACCAAAGCTTTCTATTTAAATAAAACAGAAAAATGTAAAGAAAATAAAAAGCAATCATAATCCCAGATTTTATTATATGCCTGTAGGATTATTCATAATTGGGACCATTCATATTCTGTTATTGAGTGAGTGTATGTGTGTGTGTACATGTGGTTTTATAATCCTTCCTGCCATATATTTGAACATTTTCTGAGTCATTAAATAAACTTATAGTACATGAGTTTTATGGCATATCCCTAAGAATCAGTGCATTCTGTCTTACAGATATACCATTATTTATTCACCTTTTTTTTTTGGTCATTTAGATTGCTTCCAGTTTTTTCCCTTTTGTAAATAATACTGTGATTAATGTCAGTGTACAAAAATCTTTCTATTTGTGATTTTATTAAGTTTAATATTTAAAATTTGTTAAATCACTTGATCCTAAAATTTTCCATTTTTTTAACATATTACCTTCCAGAAAGTTATGCCATTTAATTTTTCATCCACAGTGTATTAGATTGTATTAGATCGACAGTTTATTTATCCTTTTGTCTGGTTTTAAATCTTTTTTTTTTAAAGATTTATTTTTTTAATTTGTTATACAAATCCCCCTTCTGCTTGTTCTTGCTGTGTTCATTTTTCTCTGCATTCCTCTGTGTCTGCTTGTCTCCCCCTACTGGGGTGACCTGCCAAGTCAGCTCACGGGCGCGGCAGCCCACCTGCTCATGGGGGCTCGCCCTTGCCCGCGGGGGCTTGCCTTTTTGCCCCCAGGGGCTTGCCTTTGCCCACTGCGGCATGCCCCGCCCACATTGGCTTGCCTTCTCAAGGCAGTCTGCCTGTTCGAGGAGGCCCGGAGACCAAACTGTGGCCTCCCACTTGGTAAATTGGTGCCCTACCAACTGGGCTACAGCCAGCCCCTGATTTTAAATCTTCATAGACAAAAAATGACTTATTCCATTTGTACTTCTTTAACGACTAGTAAGCTTGAATTTTCCCCCTATTTATTGGTCCTTCACTTCATTCCATTATGGTCAATGAAGATGCTTTGAATAATTTCAGTCTTTCCAAATTTTTGAAACTTGTTTTGTGACCCAACATGTGGTCTGTCCAGGAGAATGATCCACGTGCATTTGAGGAGAATATACTTCCTGCTGGTTTGGGGTGCAATGTTTTGTATGTGTCTGGTATATCTAGTTCATTTATCATTTTATTCAAGTTCTCTGTTTTCCTTATTGATCTTCTGTCTAGATGGTCTATCTATTGATGAGAGCGCCGTACTCAATTCTCCAGCTATTATTGTAGAGGTGTTTATTTCTCCCTTCAATTTTGCCAATGTTTGCATCATGTATTTTCGGGCACCTTGGTTAAATGCATAAGTATTTATGATTATGATTTCTTCTTAATGTATTGCCCCTTTTGTTAATGTATTGTGTCCTTCTTTATGTCTTATAACTGTTTTTGATTTATAATCAATTTTGTTCAGTATTGTTATAGCTATCCCAGCTCTCTTTTAGTTACTATTTGTGTGGAATATCTTTTTTTCCATCCTTTCACTTTCAACCTATTTGTGTCCTTAGGTCCAAAGAAGTCACTTGTAAACAGCATTTACTTAGATCATGTTTTTTAAATCTATTCTACTAATCTTTTTTTTTTTTTATTGAGTGATTTAGTCTATTATCATTCAGTGTTATTCCTGTAAAGTCAGTACCTATTTCAGCCAGAACTCTTCAAAGAATTCTGGAGAAGAGGAAATTCATTGAATGTTGAAGGATATTATCATAGTAAGACTTGAAAATATTCAAGAAATTGAGTTCTGTATTTTGGGATGTTGTTCTTTTTTTTTTTTTTTTTTTTTTTTCCCATAGTGAAAGGATAAGACACAGTTTTCCTCAGTATTAAACTTTGCTTCTAAGGGCTTTGGCCAGGCCAGGCTGATTCATAGGAGACAATACTTTTATTACTGGTTCCCACTACCTCTAAGATCCAGAAGAGACCTGTGAACACTTTAACTTTCATATGCATCACCTTCCCCGTGCCAATAAGGCACGTGGAGATGACATGGGAACAGATTTTGGCAGACTTGAGCTCTTATGCACTGTGTTGGGTTTTTTTTGGCTTGGGAGAGAATAGGTACCGGCAGGTAGAATTTCTCAGGGATAGTCCACCATGAACAGAATGTATAACTGTAAATGTGACTGCTGTATTTTAATCAGCAAATTTCCAACAGTTGTTGAGCATTAGGGCCTTAACTGACCCCTTATCACTTGGAGAGAGACCCTAATTTCAAGGCTACAAAGGAAGCCAACCACTTTAATATGTTTAAGTATTTAAATCCATTCTTTAACCACCATTGAAATACTCTTAAACATTTAAATTCTTCCTGCTGGTCCTTCATTTTAACCAGAGAACTCAATATCTGGTATGTCTCAAAGGAAACAATTTCATAATCAATAAAAGTCTTTACCATAAACTGCCCTATTCCTATCAATACATCTTCATATTAGCATTTCAGAATACATTTTTTTAAAAATGATCAGTTTTGGTAAGTTGACCTCTCTTCTCAGTCATACCAAACTGATTAAAAGGGGGACAAATTTGGCCTTTAAAAAAGGAGGGCAGCAGCCTTTTTTCATATTATCTGAAAAAGGAAATGAAATTATTTTTAGTAGCAAACATTTATTCTTTGTCTATATCTTATCTCTCAAAATAATCATTTAGATCATGTTATTAAGCCATCTCTCCTAGAATATACCTTTACAAATGATTATGCTAATTGAGCAAGTTTATTTGGTTCATGTCTGACCCTTGTAGATGACCCCAAACTGGGTATATGTGGAAACTTCTCCGTTTTGAAGTTGTAAGTTTTATTTTAAAGCTTTTTATGACTTGGGCTTCCATTTTGCCTTACAAAGGTTATATGATTTTTTCGTTCAGAAGTCATTTTAATTTAAATTACCATCCATATTTATGTCACTGGCAATTATAAAAGACCTATTGCTTTAAGACATTTTCTAGGAATAGTAAATGATGGAATGATGAGTAAGTCCCTATTATATTCCCGAGGAGTTAACAGTTTATTTGAATAGAAAATGTGGTCACAAATAAATACAATAAATAGGAGAATCTAATAAATTCTAAAGCAGAAATAAACAGAAAAGGAAACCTTTGCAAACATATGGCAAAGTAGTAACAATTTTGTAATAGTGTGAGTGAAAGGAAATAGTGCTAGGTAAAGACTGTAACCAGATCTTTGAGGACTTTGAATGTTTGCACTTTATTCTCCAGGTAAGGGGGGAGAACATGGAACTTTTTTGAGTGTTCTCCCACTGCATTCCCTTTAGAAACTAATACCAACAAAGTACAAAGAAGAAATGTAAAGTCTCTCATAAACTCACTCTTGCTCTCTGTGTACCTCTCCCCTAATTCCCATCTCCCTGTTCTGTTTCCAGAACCACAGTGACTGAGTACAGCCAAACTTTAGGACTGATATTACAGATGTAGTATATTATAAGTTATAGGAGAATTCTGAGGGAGAATTCAGTAATTAAGTTTGACAACTATTTGGTATGTGAGTGGGTAGAGCCAATAGGATAGAAGGATTAGAACAGGAGACCTTTTAAAGGTACACTCAACGGATTGTTTTTGAGTGAATTTTATGTAGGGGTTGGGGAAAGGAGAAGAAGAGAAAGATTTGTTATATGATGAATTGCCTTTACAAGCCCACAGAGGATACTGTTGCCATCTTACGCAATAGGACTTTCAGAAGTCAGAGAATTGGGAGACACTGTAATTTTGGTTCGATGTGCTTTGAGTTTGAGGTGCTATGAAGGCATTGAACTTGTCTAGAAGTGTGGACTGTCAGTGTAGAGTCAGAAACCCAGGTAGCAGTGATTGTTGAATCCTCTTCTCTGTTTACAGTGCTTCACCTATTTTTAACAGAGAGATTACCATTTAGCTTTGCTGGAGTCTTCTGTTGTATGGATAGTTTTTGAGGTTATGGAGACAATTGATTTAAGAAGCATGGTGGGTAACACAATATTTACAAAGCTATCAATTCTGTTACAAGATGTATAAGGTCAAAGTTAGTATAATTCAAGGTTCAGTGATCTCCAGGTTTGACCATTAACTCTACAGTAATGGAAGTGATGGCAGCTTTCACTTCAAACACAGCAAAAGTAATGTGACAACAATGTCCTCCACATGTTTTGACAAAGCACTCCTGACCTTTGGGTTTTTGCCCATAAGAGAGGCATGAGACAAGTAGGTACCATTTGTAGGTTTAGCTGAACATAGACATTTTCTATAATGATCCAGAATAAGTCAATTGTATTTGACTATCATGCTTGGAGAAGTTTAAATGGAAGTGGTGGTTTGTTTTTAAGAAAGCAGAGTATTTCCTGCTCTGTGGAGGTAACAAGAGTAATCTTAACATGGATCACAGTTGCCCAGAAATCAGTAAAGTTCTCTTTGCTTTTAATCGAGTTTACAAGCTCAGCTTTGTATCATCAGAGCAGTGTCCTCATGTATGTTTATATATTTACTAATAACTGGCTGTTTGTGCTTCCTTTTGCTTTTCAGGTTTTTTCCCACCATGTAATGTATGGCCTTAGCTTATAGAGTTTAAAAATTAGACATATTTTACTTATGAATGTTTAGAAAAATTTTTCTGGTTGTGCTATTTAAGTCTTAGTTGGTATTATAAATGACTGCTAAGAGTCTTTAAAAAATTTTTTTTTAGCTTTATCAGCATTTGAACCTGTTTGAGATGTTAGAAAATTGCACACCATTTGTTTTTATTTTATTACTTGGGTCGATGATAAACTCAAATATGGATCCTTTCTTCCAGAGACCAGCACACTATGAATTTCAGCATTTTAGACAGGTCTTTAGCTTGCATATATTTTATATTATTTCAGCCTAAAACTGTTATAGACATATTTGGCAGAGGCAGGTCTCTTATTGCTGTTGTCACTCATGCGTTTCTGCTGTACTTGACTGAGTTTGGAAAAGGAATTTTAGGTCCCAGTACCTTGGTTTACACGTGTAGCTTTTGAGATTGATGATACCTTTGCTCTTTTGTTTCTCACTCCCTCGACAAGGCAGAATGCCCATTTCCTTGCTTTCCTTCTGCTATTGTATGAATGCTGTGCCATATCACCAGAGGCATTTTGGGAAAAGGCTCTTAGTGCCTAGAGGGTCTAGAATCCTACAAAGTCCCCCAAAGGGTGTGAAGATAAGCGGATTTATAGAGCTCCTAGCTACTCTTTCTCCTTCCCATTCTGGTCCTCTCTAATTCTCTTTATAAATTCCCATCTT
Source organism: Chaetophractus vellerosus (assembly GCA_004027955.1). Lineage (NCBI taxonomy): Eukaryota > Metazoa > Chordata > Mammalia > Cingulata > Chlamyphoridae > Chaetophractus > Chaetophractus vellerosus. The sequence continues at coordinate 5,583 of PVKH010002068.1, forward strand.
CTGGGAAAAAATGCTTTCAGGGGCTCTTTGTAGCATGCGAATTTTATTCACACACTGACCATGTGTCATGTCACTAAGCTCACTGTATCTCTGCCCCATCTTGTATCATTCATTCCCCATTCCACCCTCACCCCTGTAAAATTACTTCTGTAACTCTTTCTTATTCCTGCCCTTCCACATGCTACTTCTCCTCCCAGAATGCTTTGTACATATATGTCCCCAGTCCTCCCACATATTATTCCCTGACTTTGCAGACTGCACCTAGCTGAGGATTCTGCTTTGTGTGTCTCTCTGGAAATCCTTTCTTGCTCAGCTCCCTTCCCCTCTTTCCCAGGCAGGTGTAGCTGTCTCTACTGTGTGCTCTCAGAGCATCATCCACATACCTCTATGGTAACTCTTATGTAAGGTCTGAGATTGATAAAGTATTACCAGTACTGTGCTCAGTGCCAGCCACTGAACTAGTACTCAGTAAGAATTTGAAGTAAGAATTAATGGCTAAAAGGAGAGGAAGTGTGAAGGGCAATTATTTCTGTATCTACAATCATCATTCATGGGCTCAGTAGTTTGAGAAATCTGCATTCCCTGCATTGACTTTTAGAATAGAATGTAAATTAAATGGGAATTCACTATATAGGTTATTGTGATGGTTAGGCTAATGTGTCAACTCGGCCAGGTAATTGTGCCCAGGTATTAGGTCCAGCAAGCACTGGGCTAATTGAGTTTACTGCATGGATGGCTAATTACATCTGCATCAATCAGCAAAATTGGATCAAGAATGGATGACACTTTTATCCATTCAGTTGACTGCCATAAAAGGGAACTGATTTCAACATTCAGAGGGAATTTCCCAGCTCATCGTTTAACAGCCAACTTCTCCCAGAAACTCATCAAGGACCCTTCATCGGTCTTCCATAGGAGCCCCTGGCTTGCAGCCTGCCTGCGGAACCTGGACTTGTGCATCCCCATGGTCACGTGAGAGACTCTTATAAAATCTTATATTTTTAACAGGTATCTCCTGTTGATTCTGTTTCCCGAGAGAAACCTGACTAGAACAGTTAGATTTGTTTTTTACTATTTCTTAAATGCTATTATTCCTTTAGTAACTAAATCATACCTATTTTACATTGAGCCAAGTTACATAGTTATGTGTATGTATGTGCTTATTTGAAATTGAAAGTTTTAAAGTCCAATATGTATTCTTAGTAATTTTAATGAATGCTGAAAATTTCAATTCTAGTCTTTCCTATTTAATTTTTCTTAGAGCTATTCAAGACACATTACATTGATTTCACAAACCCTATAGTTCACAGTAAGTAGTTTGAAAACTATTGTTATAAATAATTGTGCCTGATCCTGTGATGAATGGTTGAAGTGTCAGTGTATTAGTCAGAGTTCAACCAAGAGATACAGCACCAGTAGGAGGTATATATTAAGAGATTTCTTCCAAAGAACTGACTTACACAAACATACATGCTGGCTATGGAAGTCCAAAATATATAGGGCAGGCCGTCAGGAAGAGCAAACTGGAAATCTTGGACCCAGGCTAAAGCTGCTGTCCTCAGGCAGAAATTTTTCTTCATTGGGGAAGTCTCAATCCTGCTCTTAATGCCCTTCAGATGATTGTATCTAGTCCACCAAGATTATCTAAAGTAAATCTCCTTTACATAATGTCAGCTGATAATAGACTTTGATCACCTCTACAAATTGCCTTCACAGAGACACTTAGATTAGTGTTTGATTAAATAACTAGGACTATACCCTAGTCAAGTTGACATACTAAAAGGCTACCACAGTTGGTGTGATAAACTTGGTCTTCAGCCCTCTTTATTTAAGGGGTAGGAATCCATTTTAACTTGCCCACCACTATGATGCTTTACATTACATTCCTTTCTTCTGCACTGAAGTCAATCTGCCTGGGATTCTCATTCACTAGTTTGGCTAGTAATTCAGCTTCATCCATGCTTTGGAATTCTCTTCCACTATCCTGGTAAATTCTTGGGAGTTTTATAGGATTCCTTATATTAGGAGCTCTTTTGCATTTAGCCCACACTGTTACTGCTCATGATCCCCTTGAACAATCAAGTTTCCTTCAAGGATATTTTACTTTGTTTCCCGGTAGAATCTTAGGCCTAAGGTGCTCTTCCCAAAGTTCCTAAGACCTGAGAGTATAGTGTTTAGTTCTAATACGTCTTACCCCATCAGAGGTGCATTCACCACTGGGGCCTTTGCATGGAAGAATATAAAATTCTGTACCTGAGGAACCCACAAATCTCACTTTTCTTTCCCAGGCTCAGGAGAAGCTCTCAAAGCCTCTTGGTTATGCCTATTACCTCCTTTCCGTTTTTAACCTTAACCTGCATAGACTGTAGTAGTCCTCTTCATCTGTTTTCATATTTAGATAATTCAAAATAATTCCCTTCATTGAGTCTTTAGGAACGCGGTACTGGCATTGGTAGTAAAAGAAGTGAATACCAACTGCTAAGACAAATGCTGACTTACTAACTCATTCTCTTATATCTGTACAAGAGCATTAACTTCTGGAAATGATAAATCAGTTATTTCTAGGAAATCTCATCCCCTCCCCCCATCCCACCAGAAAAAAAGAGTGACAATTGGTGCTAATTGTTTGAAATTTTCTGTGCTGAGAACACCTGTCCATTGTGAACTGGACCAAGGCCACCAACTAACTTCATGCTGGCCACTGGTTGTCAGTTTGTAAAGCACATATCTCTAATTTAAACTAAAAGTTTGGCCAAAATGACAGAACATTGCTAGTTTCTCATGGATATGTTTAATTGTTTATATTAATTTGGAAAATGCTGAGAAAAACATGAACATCAGTGAAAACTGCCCAATTTTCTGTTAACTGTCAACTAGAAAAACTAATTTAGGCTTCAGTATCGTAGAATTTGTCCAAAAATGAACTAGAATGAGCTAAGTTTATATGTATGAAGGAAATTTTTCCTGATTATTTTAATGGCATGAACTGTTTTTGTAAGGAGATACTAAACTTATTTAATACGTACAGGGGTGAGAAGGGGGTTGATGATGCTCAAATGTGAGTATGAGCAGGGTGGAAGGGGGGTTGGGTTGGCCTATCCATGGAACTGGGGGAGGGCTAGAAGGAACAGATAAACTCTGGGGACTTGTAGGTCTGTAGTTAAAACTACAGTGGTGGGAATGTTCTTTTAGAAAATACGGCAGGGGTGGGTTATTGGTGCAGGACATTGGGGGTGGGAGGATATGTGGGAAAGGGCACACCTGCAGCATGCTTCTATGAAATATGAAAGTGTTCATTCTGTCATAGGGTGTTATCTCAGTTGGTGGAAAATAATACACAATAAACAAGAAAATATTAAATTCCCATCCTGGGGAGTCCTGCTGGGTTCTTAACTAGAGGGACAAGAGTCTCTCAAGAATATAGGCAGTGTCTAATAAAAGAAGATGCACCAATATGTCAAGCCCCCAATATTAATACATGTAACTATGAACATTATTCTTCAAAAATTGCAACCTAGTGGTTACCATGGGTTCTGAGGGGAGGAAAAGGGAAGAATGGATGGAGCATGGGACACTTTTAGAGCATTGGAATTTCAATGACAGAGGCCATTATGCATTTTGTTAGAACATATAAAAGTGTATGGTACAGAATGTGAACCACAATGTAAATAGTTGACCATGGTTAGTGGAAGTGCTTCAATATTTGTTAATCAGTTGTAACAAATATACCTTACTCATGTAAGATGTCATTAATAGGGGGAAAGATGAGAGGGGTAGGGGATGGGGTATATGGGAATCCCCTGTATTTTCTATGTGACTTTTCTGTTGCCTAAATCTTCTTTGAAAATAAAGTGAAAAAAATAAGACACTGGGGGCATATACAGAAGAAATTATCACCATACATAAAAGATAACAGATCTTACAAGAATGAAAGACACGATAATTTTTTTTTACTTTTTTATATATTATTTCATTTTTTAATTTTTTATTTTTATTTTTTATTTTTTTGTCTTTGTGTTTAGGGAGGTTTTGGATTGCAGATGAGTCGCAGCTGTGGAATGGGAGGATCACTGATCCAGGGTGTCAGTGGCGGGGGTATGTGTGAGGAGGGGTGGACCTGGGGCATGCCTCTATGGAATATGAATGTGTTCAAGTAGTCATGGGGTGTTGTCTTGGTGGATGGAGACCCACACAATAACCAAAAGAATATTGAATTCCCATCCTGGGGAGTCCTGCTGCACTCTGTAATAGAGTTTTAAGAATCCCTAGAGTACATGGGCAATTCCAAGCGAAGGAGGACAGACCAATATGCCAGGCCCTTAATATTAATGCTTGTACTTATGAACCTTGTTCTTGTGAAATTGAAACTTAGCCTAGTATTACATATTGCCTAAGAGTTACCTCCTGAAAGCCTTCTTGTTGCTTTAATGTGGCCTGTCTCTAAGCCAGACTCAGGATATGACCTAACTACCTTCCACCTGGCATGGGACATGACTCCCAGGGATGAGCCTCCCTGGCACCAAGGGATTATTACCCAACACCAACTAGTGGTGCATTTGAAAAAAGACCTAGATCAAAAGGGGGAAATATTAAATACAAATGAGTTTCCATGGCTAAGAGATTTCAAAGTGAGCTGGGAGGTCATTCCAGATGTTCACTTATGCACGTCTCAGGAGGATCTCATTGACTGCTGCAGGAGCAGGAGCAGGGGGCCTCCTGAGGGCTGTAGAGACAGTTGGATACAATAGACAGGGCAGACAATCCCAGGGATTTGGCACCCTGTCAGTGGGTCTTACCTTGGAATATATAATAACCTGTTTCTCCAAGTGTATTGGAATTGGACTCATTTATAATATTCCTACACATGGTTCTTATACCCCTTTTATTTGAGCCTATAATTAGCACCAGCTGGTGTAGCACTTTGTTATTATTTATGAATTCCAAAAAAAAAAAGATATTGATTATGTTTGTAAACTGGTCTGTTCCTCTTGGCATGATACCCTTTGATTGTATTAAATTCAAAGGTTTACATATACTTGATTAAATCAAGATTAGGGCTTTGATTTGAACATATCTATCATTAGGGCATGACTCAAGGTTCAGTCTCTGTCCCCTTGGTGGCCTGATAGAAACAGACACTCACTCAAGAAGACACACAGAAGTAGATACGTGGGAAGAGAGAGCTCCATAGATGCCAGAGGATAGAACTTTGTCATGATACAGAAGAGGATAGAACTTTGATCTTGCAGCCCCAGGAAGAGAGACAAGCCCTGTGCCAGCCAATAGCTGACAGAAGATGGCTGAACCATACAGAGATCAGCAACCATCTTGCTTCAACACATGGCAACTGACTTTGGTGAGGAACCAAACTTGAGTTGGACTCCTTAGAGCCTTGTAGCTGTAAGCTTTTACCCCAAATAAATACCCTTTCTAAAAGCCAACAGATTTTCTGGTACTTTGTGTCAGTACCCCTTTGGCTGACTAATACAACCCATTAAATATGTGTCCCAGAGACTTAAATCTTTCAGCTGTTCATATTCTGGTTGAGCTCTGAATCTCAGCATAGTTGCAGCCAGTACCTACCCTCCAACTCATCAAACTCACCCAGGACAACTATCAAAGGAATGGTGATGGCATAGTTGCAGCCAACACCTACCCTCCAACTCATCAGACTCATCCAGGACAACTATCAAAGGAATGATGATGGAAAATGCCCATCCCAAAAAACAGAGAGTATCTATAACTGCAAGCAAGACAGTTCCATCCATCTGCACTATGGAATCAAAGCCCCCTCTCAATTGGAAGCAGAGTGAGCATCACCATCCCCAAATCCTCAAGGTTGAGGAATGAACAAACATAAGGGGGGAATACAGCTATGGACTAAAGTAGACTTATTATTATTCTAGTAATGGAAGAATTTATAACATTGATATAAGGGAGAGGGAAGAAGAGGTGTAACATGGGGCATTTTTGGGACATTGGAATTGTTCTGCATTACACTGCAATGACGGATATCAGCCATTATATATTTTGTCAAAACCTATAAAATTGTGCAGTGCAAAGTGTAAACCATAGTGTAAACTATAGACCATGGTTAGTAGCAATGTTTCAATAAGTGTTCATCGATTGTAACAAATGTGTCACGCTAATGAAAGATGTTGATAATGGGGAAAAGTGTTGTTAATGGGGAGGGGTGAGGTATATGGGAATCCCCTATAATTTTGATGTGACATTTATGTAATCTAAAGCTTCCTTAAAAATAATTGTATAGCCAAAGGGGTGCGGATACAAAGTACTAGAAATCCATTGACTTTTATGAAGGGTATTTATTTGGAGTAAAAGCTTACAGTTACACTAAAGAGTCCAACTCAAGGTACCATAAGAGGTATTTTCTCACCAAAGTCAGCTACTATTGGTGTTGTTGCCACATGGTGAGGCAAGATGGTTGCTGATCTCTGGAAGAGCTCAGCCTTCCTCTTCCTCTTAAGGCTCCATGGATCCAGCTTCTTCCAACCTCAGCTGTAGGGTGGAGGGCTCGTTTCTTTCCGGGCCTTCTCAGTTGCTCAGGGCTAGGTGCAAACTATCAGGTGAATAGCTGTGCTCTTCCCAGGGCTTTAGCTGTTTGAACTTTCTGCTTTCTGTCACATGGCAAGACTGAAATGACCAAGTTCTCTCTTCTACTGTGTCTATGTAGCTCTCTTTCTTCCTGTGCCATTTTCTATGTGTCTTCTTGAGCCAGTGCCCATTTATATCAGCCCACCAAGGGGGCAGGGACTCAACCCTGAGTTAAACCCTACTGATGTGGTCTAGTCAAAGCCCTAATCTTAACATAATTTAATCAAAGTCATCTCAGCTGAATATAATCAGCTAATATAATCAAAGGGTATCAAGCCCAGAGGAACAGATCAGTTTACAAATATAATCTCTCTTTCTGGAATTCATAAATAATCTCAAACTGCCATAATAATAAAAATATATAAAAAATAAAACAAAAACTTTTAAAGTACTTGAATGTCATACATTTACAGATAAATGGTATTAATTTTAATTTTGTGTTTGTCAAAAGCAAGGGCTATAGGACCTTCTAATCTTATTTCATTGATATTGTCTGTATATCTTATACAGATATATATCTTAATAAAGCCTCATATAATTTGAAATATTCTGTCATTAAATCTTCATATGAAACCTTCATATATATAACATTTCCACAGAGTCAACCATAGCTATTGTAAATTTGAAGAGTTTACATCCTCTTTATTTGACTGTTGATTATCTCCAAATATAAGCTGGTTGTTGCCCTTGAAAATAAAAAAAATGTACACTTGATTTTTATCATGGGCTTTTGTACATGAACTATGAACATGTTTGGGAATACAAAAATTTTAAACACTCCAAATGATGTAATAAAACTCTATCAAGATACTAACTAAGAGGACTTAGGAAGCAGTGTAACTTGTGTTTTCTAATATGTCTACCACATATTTCTGAAGAGCATTTTGCTTACTCTTTCTTTAGCTCTTAGATAAAAACTGGTTGTGAAAAACTGCTCCGCTGTGTTGTATAAAGGAGTGATAGATAATGTGAAAGATGTGTTGGATGCCACTATATATCTCTGGATGCCCACTGCCGAGGATGAGAAAAAACTGGGATGATTTAAGACCTCCCTGGGTTCCTGGTACTGGGCTTACTTGGCAGAAGAACAGAGAGATAGTAAGAAGTTGTACTTGTGATCAGTGCTTCTAAGACCTCTTGGGTTCTTTATCTGATTTGTTGTCACTAATGTTTTCACATTAAATGAGGTAAAAGATTTCTGGTAGATCCATCTCTTGGCCCTACTTCTTGTGTTTTTAAACCAAGATAGGGATCTTTGTAACCCATACTAATATTGAACAAGTGGTCATTGTTCAATAGACTAGTAAAGATAGGCTAGCTTCTACTGCACCAGCATATGATCTCAAAATCTTTGAATAGATGTTTATTTCCTCACTCATGGTATATGCCCATTGTAGCTCAAGAGGGAAGAGAGCTACCCTGTTCATTGCAGTCACTGAATTAACTGATGATACACGCAGCAATCTGGGTTAACCGACAAAGAATTATGTTGAGTGTAAAGCCAGTCCCAAAAGGTTATTAAAATGTATAATTTCATTTATATGACATTCTTGAAATAGCAACAGATTTGTGGTTTCTACTAACCTGGTTTTATACGGGCTTGACCTCTGGTTATACATTCTTCTAAGACTGCAGAAACACTGGAAGGTCTTGCCACCACTATAAAATGCCTTAGCCAAGAAGTAATATATATCACTTCTACCCAGAATCTGTTGACCAGAATTTTTAATGTAGCTCCACCCAACTGCAAGAAAGGGTGGGAGAAGTATATACAATACCCCCAGGTGCACAGAAGGAGAACTGGAAATATTGGTGAGCAGCTGTAATATATCCATAGTTAGACTGGGATTATCTCAGTTCAAATGGGTTTATAATAGTGACCTTATTGTCTCTCTATAAATTAATATAAATTAAGTTCTCACCTTAACTTTCAAATATAAGATTTATATATATATTAATCTTCATACATCTTTTCTTTCTTTCCTTTTTTCCTTCTTTCCTTTCTTCTTTTCTCCTTTCCTTCTTTCCTTCTTTCCTTCCTTCCTTCTTTCTTTCTTTCCTCCTTTCTTTATTTCTTTTGTTCTTTCTTTCTTCCACCCTTCCCTCCCTCCATCCCTTTCTCTCTCTCCTGCCGAATACAGAAGTTGAATCATTATGTGGATTTGAGAGTGTTAGGAAAAGAGTCAGACCTATCAATGCCCTCAAATGGGAGGTAGACCTCAGAAACCTCTCCCTCCTAAAATAGATTATGGATATTATCACTTATCTGCAAAGAGGAATCTCAGTTGCCTTCCTGACCCATATTTAACTGAACCAGTAAAATAATTGTTTTCGTTTGGCACGTACAATGCTGCTATTCCACTTACATATGGTAAGAATGGAGTCAACAAAAGTGGTAGAGTGGTAAAATCTTAACTATGTAAAACACATAGTGATATTATTTAGATGGAAATATAGGTCTTAAATGATCCATTCCTCAAAGGTTCTGTAAGGTTGCATGCTTAGGTGCTAATGTTAAAAAAACTGAAAAGATAATTTGATAATCTATAATTTAAAATTCATGTTTTTATGTATCTTACCAACAAAAATTCAATTCTTTGAATAGTAAATAATTGTCATCAGAGTGATATGTAGTGTCAGGGTTTTGATTAGTATTCAATTGAGAATTGACCATATAACTGAGGAGCCTGATATGGCAGTTAAGCCTGCCTTCTTGTCTGGTACACAAAAGCCTGAACCCAGAGAGGCCCAGTGAGCTTACAGAACTTGGCAGGCACAAATTCTCCTGACTCACCACCTCTTCTCATGTGGACCAAACACAGTTTCCCCTAAGCATTCTTTCATGCTACACCTTAACTAGATTGACACTTTCTTTTCTAACCTAGGAGCTTAAATATAGAGATAATAGTATTATCTAGGTGAAATGCATTAATCTGTCAATGGTATCTGAAGACATTGCAGGTATTTTTAAAGTGTCCATCTAGATAAACTTGTGACTTTATTTCTATATACTTTTAAAGGAAGCCCACTCATCTGACTATCCTTGTCAGATGCCAAAATGTCAGTTTGCCAGCCAGAGAATCTTCTGCTTTAAGGGCTTCTCTATGTTTCCTTTTGAACTAGCTGGCTTGCTTTATACCTCCCATTGTGTAGAGTATTTTGTCTTTTTTACTTCCTGTTCTTTAGTAATCTATGAAAACTTTAGGCTAACAGTGACATACACATTTTTTTCCTTACAGACTTTATCTTCATTAATAATCCATATATATACACACACACAAACACTATATATATTTGTATATATATATAGTGTTCCCATTTTGGAATATTGCAAGCAATGCTGCATTGCATTTTCTTGCAATACACCATTACACACATATGCAAATATTTCTCTATATATATAGTGTTTGTGTGTGTATTGTTCACCAAGCTCAAGTTTTTCATGTAAAAATATGAAAAGTGGGCGCTGTCTTTATCCCTCTCTGCCTTACTGACTAGATTTGGTTGATGCTAGAGTTCAAAATAATTTGTATAAAATTTTATATTGCCTGTATTTTACTTCAAATTACTTCAACATATACAATATAATATTAGTAGGTAATAACTTTGTTTTATGAACCTTTAGCTAGCATTCCAGGTACCATAATCATGAGTCCACACTCTAGGATTAGTTAGTTAGCGTTTACAAGAATCAAATTTTAAGTCCATACTCCAAAGTTGGGTACATCAAATCTACACAAGATGGTTCATTAATACTAGAGGTGTTACAAATAATTGATGAAATGAGTAATGTAGATATGTGGATTAGCCTCACATTTTATGTGAATGGACTTTGAGTAAGACAAGGCCAGCAAGCTAACAGCTTTTGGAGTAGCACCTAGCTCTAGTTTTTGGTCCTCTTTTCTGATACTTAGGATTCTGTTGAGTGAACTGATTACATTAGGTACATCCAACTCTAGAATATTTTCACAACTGCCTTAAGTAAACCTTCCGTGCAGGTTACTTGTCAGAGTGACTTAACCCCAAGCTGGGACTTTACTAAGCTTATGAGATAGGGTTATGAGTCTATTTTTGCACTTTCTTGCTCATCAGTGTTTTTATGTATAGCAGAAATAGAGATTTTTCTTTCATGTTACAAGATTGTAACATGTTACAAGATTGTAGAAGAGGAAACTAAAGCCCTCACCTATTTAAAATCTTTAGATGTTTATCCCAAAATGTCTGATAATTGTGATTGCCAGTTTAGCTTACTTCAGTTCGCAACAAGTACCTAACATGTGCCCTGGCACACATGAGACAATCAAGAAATGATTGTCTTTACTATTGTAAATCAGTGAACTGGCTTTGGTTCTGAGAGCAGTAAAGGAAAGTTGAGGTTATGCATTACTTGCTCTAAGGCTATCAGAATCCTCCTTTCTGAGGATAGTTTAATGCCAAGTTTGTTTTTTAAACTTTGAGATATAGACTATCTTCTCCATGCTTACTGTTAGATTCAACTTAAAGTCTCATTAGCAGAACCATTAAAATTGTGTAAAGGTGACTCAGAGTTCTGCCAAGGAACCTTGTGAAGAGTGTAGCCTTTTTGTGGAACATGTGAATGCTTGGCTCAACTCCAGAAGCACAGTGTGCCAAGCCATCATCTGAAATGCAGTGTGCTAGAACCTGGAACATTTTTACATCGTTGATGTGTCAGGGAGATTAAGCAGAACCCACACTACAGTTCGAACTGAGACCTTGTGGAGACCTTGTGGGGAATTACTTTCAGTCAGTATTTACAGAAAATATCAAATTAATTTTGACCAGTGTTGATTAAAGAAAATGTATCACAAGGCAGTAAAGGAAATTAAGAGTATTGTTTCCTTTTTGTTGAAAAAGTGTTGCTGTTGTTTTGAAAAAGTATTGTAGTGCTAATTACCAGTATGTAAATATGATTATGATTCTAGTTGAAATCTCATAATAAGCTAATTTTTATTTTCTTTTGTTTTCCATAGCCTTGGGTTACTTGGTCAGAAGTGTCATTGCTAACTATGTTTGTAAATTTGGGACCTCTGAAACCCTTCTCTCTGCTGTGAAGCCACAGATGAGGTCTTATTTTGCTTTCTTTGATCAAGGAAGAGAATATTACTTGTTGGCTCTGAAACGTTTTAAATTTAAACATCCGTTGGTTGCTTTTCTCAGTGAAATAACACAGGAACAATGTGAAGATGACTAAACTTATATATATAAATATATCTTGATTGTGTTAAATAGTAGGGTCCAGAATGCTGTTGGCCTTTAGACTTTTGGCATTACAATATTAGATTAGCTCATAATTCATTTTTTGTAAATCAATTAAAGCAATATACATAAAAATAGTGGAATCATTGTAAAAAAAAAAAAAAAAGTTGAAAGAGTCAAGACCAGAAAGATGAGAGGGGTGATATTTACCTACATCAACTCTTCTTTCATCTCTGAGGTTCTTTCTGGTCAAGGCAAAACAGAAACATGGAAGCTGATGATCCATTATCTAATGATAGGGCATTGTTCTGGACACAGGTAGGAATTTTAGGAGACCAGTTTACATTCCAATATAACATTTGTTAGGTAGATATTTGTTTGAAGGACACGGAGCATCATAGTGAATGAAATATTTAAAACCTGTTTATAAAAGAGTATGAGATGACTGGTAGCCATCTGGGAAATATTGGTATCACTTATATTACCCTGAGAATGATTCCTCTCCCTCCACATTATGCCAAGCATGATTATATGAATTATTTCACCTCATCTTCCCAGCAACCTTATGGGCTAAGTATTATGATGACCATTTTGTAAATTAGGAAACTGAAGTTGAGAGTGGTTTTACCATTTGGCAAGAGCTACATAACTAGAAAATTTAGATCTTTAAATTAGATTCAGATTCGGATCATAACACACACACACACACACTACTGTGTAGTTTGCTCTTTTTGTATGATAATGTATGTTTTGGAGATTCTTCCACACAAGTAGAGGTAGATGTTTTTATAACCATTGCATAGAATTACATATTTGGATGTATCATACTTTATTAAGCTATTTACTCCTCTTTTGGTGGGCATTTGGATAATTTCCCATTTTGGAATATTGCAAGCAATGCTGCATTGAATTTTCTTGCAATATACCATTACGCACATATGCAAATATTTCTGTAAATACTTAGATAAAGAATTACTGAGTCACAGACATTTGAAATATCGATAACTATTTTCAAGTTATGCTCTTCTTTTCTTTTTCTCTTTCTACTTTCTAGTTTTTTCTTTTTATTCCAAGAGTATCCTTTTTCCTATAAATTGACAAACACTGGATTTTTCAGTCTTTTTTATTTAAAGCTTTCTTATGGGTGGATACATGGTATTTCCTTATTTTAATTTGTATTTGCTTAATTTTTAATGAAGTTAGCATCTTTACATCATTTATTGGATATTAGTATTTCTTTTTTGTGGAATCCTCAATTAAATTCATTTTCCCTACTTACATGGGCAAATGTTTGAGTTAGTGAAGCCCTTTATGTATATTTGTACTTTATCTTAGTATTTGGCAATATTTACTCCTAATCTTTGATTTTTTTGGTAATTTTTTATGGTATATTTTGTTGTGTAAAAGTTTTTAGGGGGGCCGGCTCGATAGCCCAGTGGATAGGGCGCCGGCATACCACATGGGAGGCCCCAGGTTCGATTCCCGGGGACCTCTCCTAGCGGGCAGACCGCCTTGAGAATGGCAAGCCGCCATGGGCGGGCCGGAGCTGCCGTGGGCAGGGCAAGAAGCTGCCACGGACAGGGCAAGAGCCGCCACGGGCAGGGCAGGTCGCCTGCGGATGGAGTGCAGCCAGCCACCCGCGAACTGAAAGCCGGCCGTGAACGGACGCAGAGACCGCCCACAAGCGGGGAAAGCCGCGCCTGCGCAGTGACCAGTCTCGGCGCGTCGCCGCAGCAGGGGGAAGGGGAGATATGTAATAAAATAAATAAATCTTTAAAAAAAAAAAAAATTTTTAGGGATTTTTTTAGTCACATATTTTTTTCATTTACTTTTGGATTCAACAATCAGTTTATCTAGCCTACGATTAATTAAACATTGGCCCATCTTTTCTTTTAGCACTCTTATAGTTTATAATTTCTTTTATTCTTAACTGATCAGGATTTTATTTTTGTTAATGAAATTATAGGAATTCTTTTCCAGTTGGTAGCTAGTTTTTTTTAACCTATCATTTATTGAATAGACCACTCTAATTCCAATAGAAATGTAGAGTAGTGGAACAGAATAGTGAGTAAAAATAGACCTATCCCAGGGCCAAAATTATATTAACTTAATAAATGAAGTTTTATTATTTTGACATCTGATAGGGCCTGTTTCCAACTTTATTCTCCTTTTTCAAATGGCTTGTTAGTTTCCATAAGCAATCGGGTTGGAATTTTAATTTTAATTGCCATGAATCATTAATTAACTTGGGGCAAATGAACATTTGAAACAATATGGGAACATGGATGTATTTACAATATTAAGAGTTTTAGTCCAAGAACATAGTATAGTATTGCACTACATTTACTCAGAGTGTTTTGTGTTCTTCAGTTAAGTTTTATTGAGAAGGAAGTCTTTGTACTTGCACATCTATAGTCAGTAATTTTTTGGGTGTTTAATTCTGGTCTTTTTTGTTACATTTTGAAAAATGACTGCTTAGTTGCATATTGATTTTTTTGTATTTCTGTCACTTTACTAATTTTTTTTTAGTTCTAATAGTTTTTCAGTTAAATCTCTTGGATTTTCCAAGTACATAATAGTTTAATCTGCAAATAATGAATTCTGACTTTTCTTTTTCAATTATTTATACATTTTTCCTGTGTGCCCATATAATTTACTAGAGTATAAGCCAACTGAAAATGAAAAGTATCCTACCTTTTTCCTTTTTCATATAATGTCAGAGTCATCTGATTGCTTGATGCTCCCCAAATTATCTAAAGTGCCATTTTCCAATTTGCAATTTTGTAGTTTTTTATTGTTTTGTTTTAATTATATAGCCTGATTGGAGGAGAATATTTTGACAACAGAGGGTTGGGGATCCTGAAAAAGTCAGGAAGGTGTTAATTTTTTCTTAACAGTTCTCACGTATTTACTTTTTTATTATATATTTATAGTGAAAGTTGTGAACTTACAAAACAAACATGCATACAGTCATACTGGGCTCCCAAACATTACCCCACTACCAATATCTTGCATTGTTGTGAAACATTTCTTAAAAATTATGAAAGAGCAATGTATTAGTCAGCCAAAGGGGTACCTTTGCAAATATACCAATAATTGACTGGTCTTTATAAAGGGTATTTATTTGGGGTAGAAGCTTACACTTACCAGGCCACAAAGCATAAGTTTCTTCCCTCACCAAAGTCCATGTGTTGGAGCAAGACAGCTGCCGACATTTGCCAGGGTTCAGGCTTTTTGGGTTCCTCTCTTCCTGGGGCTGCATTTCTCCCCGGGCTTAGCACTTCCTCCACAAGGTCAGCCGTAGACTATCAGGCGAACGATTCATTTCTTTTCTCCTGAGGCATTCTCTCCAACATCAGAACTGCTTCTCAAAAATCCGCTTCTCAAATCTACTTCCTCTGTCTTTTGCCTTGCCTTTTATACTTGAGACCACACCCACTGAGGGGCGGGGCTCAAAGACCTTCTGATGTGGCACAGTTAACACCCTAATCATAACCTAATCATGCCCAGATTAACAGATCAGTTTACAAGTATGATTCAATTTATATTTTTGGAATTTATAATTAGATAAAACTGTCAAACTATTACAAGCATCTTCAAAATATTACTACTAACTATAGCCAATATGTTACATTGGTATATATTTCTCCCAACCCACCTGATTATTAACACCCTATATTAGTATTATATATTTGTTATACCTCATGGAGAGAACATTCTTATATTTGTACTGTTACCCCCAGTCTATCTTCCACCACAGGATTCCCTGTGTTATACAGTCCCATGCTTTGTACAGTCCATTCATAGTGTACACTCAGAGGCTCTCATTTTCATCACAGAGTTGTGCTGTCATCGCCTCATTTGATTTTAGAACGTTTTCATTACTCTAAAAGGAAAAATCCCATACCCTTATAAAATACCCTCTGTTGTTGTCCCTTAGAATTGATATATCTTCTTTGTCATTGCTGCAAAAATATTTTATTACTATTAACTATCATCCATAAGTTACATTAGTAGTAATTTCCCCCTGTATCACCATATTCTTAACACTTAGTATAAATGTAAGAATGTTCTTCTTTTACAATTAAACACAATCTTCATCTACCACCAAGATCACTATGTTATACAGTCCTCGATTACTCTCTAGCTTTCTTTCAATTGACATTTACGTCCACAGACCACCCCTTTCAGGCACAATCGCATTTATAAAGCATAAGTGTTGATTATACTCACTATAATGTGTTGCCATCAACTCCATTTCCACACTTTTACAATAAACCATGTTAGAAATTCTATATACATTAGGCATCAGCTCCCATTCTCAACCCACCTTCTGTCTTCTAGTATCTTAAACCAACTACCTCTGTAAGTTTAATCATCATATTTAGGTCATATAAGTGAGAGCATACAATCTTTTTCCTTTTGTGTCTGGCTTATTTCACTCAGCATAATGTCCCCAAGGTTCATCCATGTTGTTGTGTGCATCCTGATTTCATTTCTTCTTATAAATGAATAGTGCTCCATTGTATGTGTATACCACATTTTGTTTATCCATTCACCGGATGATGGACCCTTGGGCTGTTACCATATTTTAGCAATTGTGAATAATGCTGCTATGAATATCAGTGTACAGATGTCAGTTCGAGTCCTTGCTTTCAGTTCTTCTGAATATAATCCTAGTAATGGGATTGCTGGATCATACGGTGGTACCTCAGCTTCTTGAGGTACCACCAAACTGTCGTCTACAGAGGCTGCACTGTTCTCCATTCCACCAACAGGAAAGATGTATTCATATTTCTCTACATCCTCTCCAGCTCTTGTAATTTACTCTTTTTTAATAATGGCCATTCTATGAGGTATACATTGATATCTCATTGTAGTTTTGGTCTGCATTTCCCTAGTAGGTAGTGACGTTGAACATTTTATCACATACTTTTTGGCCATTTTTATTTCCTGTTTGGAAAAATGTCTATTCATGTCTTTTGCCCATTTTTAAAACTGGGTTGTTTGTCTTTTTATAATTGAGTTGTATGATCGCTTTTTAAAAATTTAATTTAATAACTATTTTAAAAGAAGTTTTAGGTTACAGCAAAGCAATATTGAAAATATTGGGGATTCCCATATACACCACCCCCTCCCCCTTTCACAATTTCCCCTATAATAATATCTTACATGAGTGTGGTACATTTGTTACATTTGATGAACAAATATTGAAACATTGCTACTTAACCATGTTCAGTAGTTTACACTATGGTTACACTTTGCATAGTAAAATTTTATAAGTTTTGACAAAATGTATGGTGGCTTGTATCTGTCATTGCAAAATCATGCAGAACAATTCCAATGCCCTAAAAATGCCCTATGTTCAACCTTTTCTTCCCTCCTACTCCCCTCTGAATCTATGGTAACCACTATCTTTGTGTCAATGTTGCAAGTTCTTCCAATATGTCTACTGTGGTCCATGGTTGCATTCCCCCTTATATTTGTCCATTCCTCAATCTTGAGTATTTGGGGATGGAATGCCCGTCCTGCTTCAGATTGAGGGGGGGCTTAGACTGTATGAGGTAGATGGAAGGAACGGCTTTGCTTGCAGTTGTAGATTCTCTGCTTTTTGGGATGAGGGTTGTCCATCATCATCCTTTTGTTAGTTGTCCTGGGTGAGTACAATGATCTGCAGAGTAGGTGTTGGCTGCATCTCTGCTGAGATTCAGGGCTCAACCAGGATGTGAAAAGAACAAATATTTAAGTCTCTACGACATACCTTTAATGGGTATAGTGCTAATTATAGGTTCAAGTAAAAGGGGTGGAAAATCTTGTCTAGGAAAATTATAAATGAGCCTGGCCATGTTACAGTGGAGATATAGGTTATCATATATTCCAAGGTAAGGCCCACCGACAGAGTGCTGGTTTCATGGGGTTGAGTGCCTTACCTATAGTGTCCAGATGTCTCTAAGAGCCTTCAGGAGCACCCCCATTTTTGGCTTTTTAAAATGTGGCAGTTAGGAAGATCTGCATAAGTGTAACCTCTGCAATGACCTCCTAACTCAGCTGTAAAAACTCTTTGGTATTTAATATTTCCCCTTTTTGGTCAAGGTCTTTTTCCAAATGCATCGCTGGTTGCCACTTGGTAATAATCCCTCAGTGCCAGGCAGCCTCATCCCTGGGAGTCATGTCCTACACCGGGGGTAGGGGGGCGGAAATAGTGAGTTGATTTGCTGAGTTTGGCTTATGGCTCATTTGAGTAACAAGGATGTTTTCACGAGGTAACTCTTAGGCAATAGATATTATTAGTTTCCATATTAAAAGAAGAAGATTTATAAGAACAAGCATTAATATTGAGGGCTTGACATATTGGTCTGTTTTCTTTTGTTGGCACTGCCTATGTACTTGCCACTCTATTAGAGAATGTAGCAGGACTCTGCAGGATGGAAATTTAACATTTTGTTTGTTATTGTGTGGGTCTCCACACACCACGATAACACGCTGCGATCACATGAACATATTCATATTCCATAGAGGCATGCCAGAGGGACACCATTCTCCACACATCCCCCCATCACAGACACCCTGCACCAATGACCCTGTCCTGCAAGAGTTCCCGAAAAACACTCCCACAATTGTATTCTCAACCACAGTCTTCTACTCACCAGACTTCACCATTTCCTTTTCCAGCCCTCTGTCCATGTCTATGGATAGCCCAACATACACCCCCAACCACGCTCACACTCACACTTCAACACTGTCAATCCCATTCATATCCCTGCATCACCATCACCCCCATCCACTGCCAAACTCCCCCCATCCACCTTACCATAGATTCTACCCAGATTGAGTATTCGCTCACCACTCTGTACTCACTTTTCATCCTCTGGTAAACTATCTTCCAGACTCTACCTCTATGCGTCTGCTCAGTATCCTTAGTTCATATCAGTGAGATCTGTATGATCTCTTTATATAACATGAGTATCAAACCATTATCAGATATGTGGTTTCCAAATATTTTCTCCCATTAAGTAGGCTGCCTTTTTACTTTCTTGACAAAGTGTTTTGAAGGGAAAAAAGTGTTTAATTTTGAGGAGGTCTCATTTATCTATTATTATTTTGTGGTTGCTCATGCTTTGGGTGTAAAGTTTAAGAAGCTGCTGCCTACGACAAGATCTTGAAAATGTTTCCCTATGCTTCTTCTAGAGGTTTTATGGTTGTAGCTTTTATATTTAGGTCCTCGATCCATTTTGAGTTAATTTTTGTATAAGGTATGTGATAGGGGTTTTCTTTCTTTCTTTGGGATATGGATATCCAGTTCTCCCTGTACCATTTGTTGACTATACTGTTCTGGCCCAGCTGCGTGGGCTTGACAGCCTTGTCAAAAATCACTTGCTCATAGATGTGAAGGTCTATTTCTGAGTTCTCATTTTGGATCCATTGGTCTATATGTCTGTCTTTATGACAGTACCATGCTGTTTTTACCACTGTAGCTAAGTAATATGCTTTAAAGTCTGGAAGTGAGAATCCTTCAACTTCATTCATCTCTTTAAAGACATTTTGGCTATTTGGGGACCCTTACCCTTCCAAATAAAGTTGATAATTGGCTTTTCCATTTCTGAAAAAAGTCTGTTCAAATTTTTATTGAGATTTCATTGAATCTGTAAATTAGTTTGGGTAGAATTGACATCTTAATAATATTTTGTCTTCTAATCTATCAACATGGAATGTCCTTCCATTTGTTTAGGTCTTCTTTAGTTTCTTTTAGCAATATTTTATAGTTTTCTGAACCCTGTTTAATTTCTTTTTAATATAAAAGAATTTTCCATATGCTTAAAAATTGAGCTATGTTCCAACACAAATACCAATTAGACCCTTGTTGTACAATCATATACTTGGGCATATTAGTAGGAGACAAGTGGTTTCCAGGGCATGTTCAGTCCAAAGCCCAACGAACTTTTTTGTGTGGATTACTAAAATTCATTCCTCTAGGCATCTTGAATTGTAGCTTACTAAATTTTCAACATTTTCTAAAACTATATATATACAGTGTCTTCTATTTGAAATATACATTTCTTTTCTTTTATACCTGTGTTTGTAAATCCTGCCTATTCTTCAAGATACAAAGATACAAATATTTCTCCTCCAGGAAATTCTTCCCTTTCTCAGGCAAATTAAAAAAAAATCACTTGCCATATTCCTCTGTTACATCGGTTATCACGTTATAACATGGCTATTTATTTATTTATTTATTTAAGACCAGATTATTTTGATTTTCTGTGTCCCCACCAATATGTGAGTTACTTGACACTGTGCCTTCTCCAATGTCTAGCACAATGTCTGACATTTTTGTTCTAACTTTTTTGTTGAATGAATAAATGTGGATAAGTGATTACCAAAAAAAGTGTGTGTGTGTGTGTGTGTGTGTGTAGGAATTGAAGGAATGAAAGGGTTATATAAGGGAATGTCATAGGTCTAACCATTTATGAAAAATGTTAGAGGGCTTTATGGAAGGGACGTATGAAGCATATTTTATGAAAAGGTAAATAAAAAGGTATAAACCCAGGAAGCAGATGTGGCTCAAGTGATTGAGCTCCCACTCACCACGTGGAAGGTCCATGTTCCATTCCTGGTGCCTCCTAAAGAAGACAGGGAGCTGGCGCGACAAGCAGGCGCAGCAAGCTGACACAACAAGATGACGCAAGAAAAGACACAATGAGAAAAACATAATGAAAGACACACCAAAGCAGGGAGCAGATGTTCCCAGTGCCTCCTAAAGAAGACAAGCAAGACAGCAAGCTAATGTGACGGGCAGGCATGGCAAGCTGACGCAACATGGTGATACAAGAGACACAAGAAGAAAAACATAATTAGATGCAACAAAGCAGGGAATGGAGGTGACTCAAGCAATTAGGCACCTCTGTCCCACATCAGAGGTCCTGGGTTCAATTCCCGGTGCCTCCTAAAGAAACAAGGAAGGCGAACTGACACAGTAAGTGCAAACAATGAGGGGGTGGGAAGAAATAAATAAAATAAATCTTTTGTTTAAAAAAAAGTACAAATCCCAACATATGGAAATGTGCATTTTGATCCAGTAATGTTTACTATGATAAAGTGACAGAGGCCAAGCCAGTAGTATCTAAGTAGCATGAGCTATGAAAACATGTTGAAAATCGAGAAGAAAGTCATTATCCATTTTGGGTATGAACTGTATAAGTGATATGCTTTTGAGGTATGTTACCATTAGGAATCACACAACATCTGCTTCTATACAAGCAATTTGAATTCTGGTTTATAAGCTACTATATATAGCATACATGAATTGCCAGTTTTCCAGTGCTCTGAATGTAAAGTGCAGCTGAACCAGTAAGGACAGCTTGGGATGAAATTGATAGGATTTCTCTTATTTTTGACCTTCTCGTCTGCTTTCTATTCTTATTATATCTTTTTTGTATTAAAAAAGATTCTGGGGCCAGCTGTAGCCCAGTGGATAGGGCACCAGTACACCATATATGAGGCCCCGGGTTCGGTTCCCGGGGGCCTCTCTGAGCGGGGCAGACGCCTTGAGGGGTCAAGCCGCCGTGGGTGGGGCAGAGCCGCTGTGGGCAGGGCAAAAAGCCGCCACGGGCAGGGCAAAGCCGCCACGGGCAAGGCAAAGTTGCCCACGAGCAGAACGGAGCCGCCCACGGTGAGCTGACTTGGCACGTCGTCGCAACGGGGGAAGACAAAGCAGACACAGAAGAACGAAAAAAAAAAAAAAAAATGAACACAGCAAGAACAAGCAGAAGGGGGCGAGGATATTTTTTTTTTAAAAATTGTAAAAAAAGATTCTACACTCCTAGATTTTAAGGTAAGTTTTTTCAGGCACAGTTTAGATATTTAACAATTGTTTAATTTAATAGTTTTTATTATACATATTCATTAGACTTGAGAAATTATATATTTCTTTCTTTTAAATGTGGTTCAGTGTATTAGGAAAAGAGTTGGATACATATATTCTGTTCCTTTAAAAATGAAACAAATAATTCAGCAAGAATGAAAACCTTCAAGTTTCTTATGGCTACAACTGAAGACCACCTTTAGTGATCTTTTGAAAAATTTAGGTCAGAAAGAAAGCTGTCCATTTCCTATGGGTTCTTCAGCTTTTGAGCAATATTTTGATTGACATTTTATAGAAAAGATACATGAGAATTAAATAGATATGCAAGTAAAATGAGAGATGACAGATGATAGCACTTTAATACAGCCCAATTCAATATAAAATAGAAATCAATTTTAATAATTATATGATTGTAATTAATTATAGTACTGACACACGGCAATCTTGGGGCTAGTATAGGCCATAAAATGAAACAAGTTTAGTGTGGGTATTTGCTTAGGTAGTCTTAAGACCCTTTTCCTTATTTTATTAGGAACCAGCAGAGCATTGCAGCTAATACGATATACTCTGATTTTATAAAAGATGATTAATATTCCTGTTCAAGTAATGTATTCTGTGAATACTGCTGTTTCCTAAATTATTAAAAGTGGTAGAATGACTTATAAATTTTTTTACTGAGTAAGTCATTTTTATTCTGATTCAGTATTCATTTTCTTAACATCTCAATTGATTTTAAAGAAAAACAGTTGTGGGAAGTGGATGTGGTTAAAGCAATTGGGCTCCCATCTACCATATAGGAAGTCCAGGGTTCAATTTCCAGGGCATACTGGTGAAAGGCAAGCTGGCCCGAGTGTAGAGCTGGCCTGCATGGAGTGCTGGCCCGTGCAGAGAGTTGGCACAACAAGATGACACAACAAAAAGAGACACAAGAGAGACAATAAGAGATGCAGCA
>PVKH010002069.1:0-28230 GCA_004027955.1 Chaetophractus vellerosus
CCTCTTTCATTCTTTTGGTTATGGATATCCAGTTCCCCCAGCACCATTTGTTTAAGAGAGTGTTTTGTCCTGTTAACATGGCTTTGGTAGGTTTGTTGAAAAACAGTTGACTGAAGAGGTGAGGGTTTATTTCTGGACTCTCAATTCTATTCCATTCATCTATGTGTCTATCTTTATGTCAATACCATGCTGTTTTGACCACTCTAGCTTCGTAATATGTTTCAAGGTCAGGCAGTAAAAGTCCTCCCACATTGCTCTTCCTTTTTAGAATGCTTTTGGCTATTCAGGTGCACTTTCCCTCCCAAATGAGTTTTGTAATTGCCTTTTCTCTTTCTGTAAAGTAGGCTGTTGGAATTTTGATTAGTATTGCATTGAATCTGTAAATCAGTTTGGGTAGGAGTGACATCTTCATGATATTTAGTTTTCCAAATCATGAGCAGAGAATGTCTTTCCATTTAAGTCTTCATTAATTTCTTTTAGTATTGTTTTGTAGTTTTCTGCATATAGGTCCTGAATGTCTTTGCTTAAATTGATTCCTAAGTATTTGAGTCTTTTTGTTGCTATTGTAAACAGATTTGTTCCCCTGATTTCCTCCTCACATTGTTCAATACTAAGGTAGAGAAACAGTTATTTTTGCATATTGACCGTTTATCCTGCTACTTGGCCAAACTCATTCATTAGGTCTATTAGCTTTGTCATAGTCATTTCAGAATTTTCTGAATATAAGATCATGTCATCTGTAAATAGTGAGTTTTATTTCCTCTATTCCTATTTGGATGCCTTTTATTTACTTATTTTCTTGTCTAATTTATCTGGTTAGAACTTCAGCACAATGTTGAATAACAATTGTGTATTAGTCAGGATTCTCTTGGGAAACAGAATCAACAGGAGATATCTGTCAAAAATATGAGATTTTATAAGAGTCTCTCACGTGACTGTGGGGATGCACAAGTCCAGGTTCCTCAGGCAGGCTGCAAGCCAGGGGCTCAGATGAAAGTCCAATAAAAGGTCCTTGATGAGTTTCTGGGAGAAGTTGGCTGTCCAAAGACTAGCTGGGAAATTCTCTCTGAATGTTGAAATCACTTCTCCTTTTTAAGGCATTCAACTGATTGGATAAAAGCGTCACCCATTGCTGATGCAATCTCCCTGATTGATGCAGATGTAATCAACCATCCATGCAGTAAATTCACTGGTGATAAAAGTCCACAAATGCTCTTGTATTAAATTTAGCTCAGGGGGCCGGCTGTAGCTCAATTGGTAGGGTGCTGGTTTACCACATGGGAGGCCCCTTGTTCGGTTCCTGGGGCCTCCTTGAGCTGACAGACCGCCTTGAGAAGGCAAGCCACTGTGGCAGGGCAAAGCCGCCATGGGTAGGGCAAAAGCCGCCATGAGCAGGACAAGCCCCCGCGAGCAGGCAAGGCCACCGCACTGTGAGCTGACTCGGCGGGTCGCCGCAATGGGGGGGGAGACAAGCAGACACAGAAGAACGCAAAAAAATGAACACAGCAAGAACAAGCAGAAAGGGGGAGATATATAATAAAAAAAAAATTAGCTCAGTGCTTCTAGGACCTAAAATCTGGACACAGTTACCTGGCCAAGTTGACACATTGGCCTAACCATCACAAATGGTGACAGTGGGCATCCTTGTATTGTTCCCGATCTTAGAGGGAAAGCTTTCAACCTTTTCCCATTGATTGCAATGTTGACTGTGGGTTTTCCATATATACCTTTTATCATATTGAGGAATTTTCCTTCTGTTCCTATTTTTCAAAGTGTTTGTATTAAGAAAAGATGCTGTATTTTCTCGAATATCTTTTCTGCATTGATTGAAATGGTCATGTGGTTTTCTCCCTTCAATGTATTAATTTGATGTATTATGTTAATTGATTTTCTTATGTTAAACCAGCCTTGCATACCAGGAATGAATCCCACTTGGTTGTGATGTATAAATCTTTTGATATGCTGTTGGATTCTATTTGCAGTAATTTTGTTTAGAATTTTTCCATCTATGTTCATTAGAGAGATTGGCCTGTAATTTTCTTTTCTTGTAGTGCCTTTATCTGGCTTTGGTATTAGGGTGATGCTGGCTTCATAAAATGTGGTGGGTAATTTTCCCTCCTATTCAATGTTTTTGAAGAGTTTAAATGGGATTGGTGTTAATTCTTCTCAAAATGCTTGGTAGAATTCACCTGTGAAGCCATCTGGTCCTGGATTTTGCTGTATTCAGAGATTTTTGATGAGTGATTCAATCTCTTTAAATGTGATTAGTTTGCTAAGTTCTTGTATATCTTATAGCATCATTGTGGGTTTTTTGTGCATTTCTTGTATTTGTCCATTTCTTCTAGGTTGTGTAGTTGGCATACAGTTTCTCGTAATATTCTCTTTTGATCCTATTTATTTCTATGGGGTCAGTCATAACTTCACCCCTTTCATTTTTAATTTTTTTTATTTGCATCTTCTTTCTTTTTCTCTTTGTTAGTCTAGCTAGGAGTTTGTCAATTTTATTGTTCTCAAAGAATCAACTTTGGGTTTTGTTGATTTTCTCTACCATTTTTGTTCTCAATTCATTTATTTCTGCTCTAATCTTTATTTCTTTCCTTCTCCTTGCTTTGGGAATGGTTTTCTGCTCTTTATCTTGTTTCTCCAGTTGTTCAGTTGGGTCCTTGATTTTAGCTCTTTCTTCTTTTTTAATATAGGTATTTAGGGCTATAAATTTTCCTCTAAGGACTGCCTTCACTGTATCTCTTAAGTTTTGATAAGTTGTATGTTCATTTTCATTTGTCTCAGTATATTTACTGATTTCACTTACAGTTTATTCTTTGACCCACTGATTATTTAAGATTTCATTGTTTAGCTTCCACACATTTGTGAATTTACCTCTTTTCCATCTATTATTGATTTCCAGTTTCATTTAATTATGATCTGATAAGGTGCTTTGCATGGTTTCAATCTTTTTATATTTATTGAGACATGCATTGTGACCTAACATGTGGTCTATCCTGGAGAAAGATCCATGAAAACTTGAATAATAAGAACATATAACCCGCTGGGTTTGGGTACAACTTTCTGTATATGTCTGTTAGGTCTATCTCATTTATCATATTATTCAAATTCTGTTTCATTTTTGATCTTCTGTATAGTTATTCTAAGGATGTGAGTGGTATGGTGAAGTCTCCAAAAATTATTGTAGAGATGTCCATTTATCCCTTCATTTTTGCCACAGTTCTCCTCATGTATTTTGAGGCATCCTGGTTAGGTACATAGATATTTATGATTGTTAATTCTTCCTGGTGGATTGTCCCTTTTATTAATATATAATGGCCTTCTGTATCTCTTATAACATTTTTTGCATTTAAAGTCTGTTTTGTTCAGTATTAGCATAGCTACCCCTGCTCTTTTTTTGGTTACTGTTTGTGTGGAGTATCTTTTTCCAACCTTTTACTTTCAGCGACTTTGTATCCCTGGGTCTAGGGTGAGTCCCTTGTAGGCACCATATGGATGGCTTATGTTTTTTTACCTGTTCTGTCAGCCTATACATTTTGATTAGGGAGTTTAATCCACTCATGTTCAATTGATATTATTGTAAATGAATTATTTACTTCCACCATTTTATTCTTTGGTTTTCATGTGTCATATCTTATTTTTGTCTGTCTTTTTACTCTTCTGGTTATCCTTTCTGATATTTTTTCTTCTATACTTTCCTCCAAGCCTCTCTCTCTCGTCTTTTTCTTTCAGTCTGTAAGGCTTCCTTTAATGTTTTCTACAAAGGTAGATTCTTTTTTATGAACTCTCTTAGTTTCTGTTTTTTGTGAATATTTTAAACTCACCTTCATATTTGAAGGACAATTTTGCTGGATAAATAATTCCCAGCTGGTAGTTTTTCTCTTTCAGTAGCCTAACTGTATCATACCACTGTCTTCTTGCCTCCATGGTTTCTGATGAGAAACCTACACTAAGTCTTACTGGGCATCTCTTGTATGTGATGGTTTGCTTCTCTTTATCTTTGATGTTTGACTTTCTGAGTTGTATGTGTCTTGGAGTATCACTATCCCCATTTATTCTGATTGGGGTGTGCTGTGCTTCTTGGACATATAAGTTCATTTCTTTTGCGAGAGTTCAGATATTTTCAGCTGTTTTTTCCTCAAATACTCTTTCTGCCCCTTTTCCCTTCACTTCTCCCTCTGGAATTCCCATGATACTTAAGTTGTTGCATTTCATTTTATCATTCAACTCCCTAAGACCCTGCTCAATATTTTCCATTCTTTTCTCTCTCTCTGTTCTTTTCTCTCTTCAGTTTCAGCTGTTCTATATTCTGCATCACTTATTCTTTCTTCTATTATTTCAAGTTTTCTGTTGTATGCCCCCAATGTGGTTTTTTAAAATCTTGCCTATCATGCCTTTCATTCCCATGAGCTCTGTTACTTTTCTCTTCAGGTTTTTAATTCTTCTTTATGCTTGCTCAGTGTCTTTTTGATATCCTTTATTTCTTTAGCCATATTGTCTTTCAACTCATTTATTTGATTTTGGAAATTTACGTGCATCTCATTGATTAGTTGTCTCAAATCCTGTGCCTCTTCTGGGGCTTTGATATATTCCTTTTCTTGGACCATGTCTTCCATTTTCTTAGTATGGCTTATAATTTTTTTTTTTTTTTTGCTGATGTATAGGCATCTGACTAGGATGGTGAGATTACTCAGATGCTCAATTTCTCTTTCATGGGAATTTAGGGGTGGGAGGCTATGTGTTACTGCTGTTCTTTAACTCTTGGTTCAACCTATTCTGGGTCTTTAGGACTGTCCCTGTTAGTTACTCAAATCTGGGCCCTGGACCCAGTAATGGGTTTCAGACCTGTTTCCCAGGGCCTCAGTGAGGAAGGCTGTAAAAAATAAAGTGGAAAAAGCCTAATTTACGTTTAATTTCCTCACATGCACTTCTTTGTTCTGCCAGCAGGTGGCAGACTTTGGCAGCCCTCTCAGTTCAATGCCTGTTGAGAGTGTGTTTGCTGCAACTCAGACTGGATCAGTGTGATAGAAGATCCTGCCTGGAGGTTAAGAGCCTTGTAATTCAAACTTGCACAGAGGTAGTTCTCTAACCTTCACTGGCAGCCCCCTCCCTTTTCCCAGGCCGGAAATAATTACACTCTCCTCTGTGTCCTCAACAACCAGTCCTGGCCAGTAGAGTAGATTGAGGGGGTTGGATCTCTTTAGACCCCTGCTGGCTCCCAAGGTAAACAATGGCATGGCCACCCTGGCCTGGAAGGGCTCATGGGACACAGCAGACAAAATCTGTGAGTCAAAAGTTGAATCAGCCTTAGGCTGTGCCCTTCTCTCTCTCACCCCTTTCCTGGGGTGGGATGGGGGGGCTAGAACCTAGGGCCCCCCTTTGTCTGTAGCTGCCACCCTAGAATTCTGAGAATTCAAAAGTGTTTATATGGGTGGGGGAAGATGCTGTCAGTTGCAGCTGTGGTTTTTAGCGTACAGTTTTGCCATTGTGATTCTTTTTCTTTGTCCCTCTCTCTTCTGGGTGGTGTCCAGCCTTCCGCTGGTGTCCTAAACCCAGAAGATTTTGTTCCAGGCTGTTTTTTCTTGTCTTCTAGCTATTTTTCTGGGAAAGAAGAGAGTCCCCTGTCTCTTAATCCACCATCTCCCAGAAGTTTCCTAAGTATTTTCTTAAAGTGCCCCTTGAATTTTTGTTAAGTGCATCAAACTCAGCATATCCTGAAATGAACACATAAACTTTCTTCCAAAACTGCTACTTCTCCATGGTTCTCTCCCTTGGGAAAATCTACATAATTTAAAATATGTATTTGTAAATAATCCTAGCTCTATTGTATTATCTTGGGTAATTTGCCAAACTTTTTTGCCTGCTTTTAAAATTTATTTATAAAATGGGCATAATAATATCTACCTCAAAGGTATTTTGAAGATTTCATAATGAAAGTATAAAAACAACGTACAAGATGGGAGATAATATTTGGAAACCACATAGAATTTATAGAATGGTATTTTGCATATAGTAACCACTCAAAAGCATCTATTATTATTAAATTTAATAAATATAATTTCAAAGGAAGGAGTATGTTGAAGAAAAAGGGAAGAGATGTCCACATGATCATAAATATTTGAATAGTTTTCTACTGTTTCCTCTTTCGGTCTGCCTCTTCTTCCCTCAGCCCACAGCTATCTTTTAAAGCTTATTCCTGAATTTTTGTGTTAAAGCTACCTCTATTTAGTTTACTTTTTTCCCCGTGAATGAAAAGAGGGGGCAAGCAGCAGAATGGCTGATTGCAACAGTTCTGGGTAGCTTCTAGCCTCCTAGGTACCCAGAGCAATTAGAATGTTTTAATCTTCAGGTGGAAGTGTCTGAGAAAGCAAACCAGTCAGCACTTTGAGCCTCCAGCCGGCAGCTACAGAGCAGGGCTATGGAATTTTGCAGCTCTCTCCTTCCAATGACCAAGCTTCCTACCTTTGAAGTCTGCTTAATTCATCTACCTCATTCATTTACCTCCAAGGCTCTGTTTTTGCTGGTGCCCCAGAATCCATCATGATTGGCAGGATGGGAGTAGTCATAGGTGAAAGGCATGTGGTGGGACAGATTCCTCTTGTGAGGTGAGTGTGGGGTGATCACAAAATAATTGGCTTCTCCAAGCCAGATAACTGAGAATGGAATGATTGGAGCAGCTGGAAGCAAGAGGCCGAGTGGTGTTGACTGGGAGGCTGTGGCAAAGCCAGAGTGAGAGTTCATGGGAGGCTTGGTCTTATGATTTGGAGGAATGATTGGGAAAGAGTAAAAGAGCTTTTCAAGCTTGTCTCAATAAGATATTAAAAGTTGTTAGTCTTGAGAGCTCACTATATCTCATGCATTTTGTGACTAAAAGATCCTATATTAGCTAATTTAATACCTATAGAAACTTATCAGTGTTGGTGCTGACATCCTCTTTTAATAGATGAGAAAACTGAGACACAAAGACTGTAGCATCCTGTAGGACCCATGGATAGTAAGAGGCAGAGGGGGTTCAAACTATGCTCTTTCTGACTTGAAATATTTCATGGGTTCACATGTTTGTGTGCTGTTACTCTCCAATAATAATAATGGTGATGATGATAATAAGAACTGTGTCTTCAGTTTCTGTTATGTGCCAGAGCTTGTACCAGGCACTTCCTTTTACAAGTGCATGTGCATGTTTAACAACTAGTAACTTTTGTTCATTCAGAGAAAATGAAAACACAAATAGTCCAAAAGAACAGCAATAATGAAATAAATTGCCAGTATATCCATTTTCTGACCATGCAGTAGTAATTGCTATTAACATTTTAGTGTATACCCTTAAGTTTTTCCCTTAGAGGTCTTAAACTCTCTCTGTGTGTTCATTCATTTATATAATATGCATTTGTATATATATTTATATGCATACATGCTACGTATACAGGTAACCTTTATTGAGTGCTTACTGTATTATATTCCAGACACTGTGGTATTTTTGACATGGACCCACTCATTTCTGAAAACAACCTTCTAATGTAGATTTTATTATTACCATTTGATTGAAGGGAAACCTGAGGAAGCAGTTACTTGCTTGGTATTATACAAGTAGTGAGTGAAAAATTGGGATTTGAACACAGTATAATTCCAAAGTTTTGACTCTTAAAACCTACATTATGCTCCTGTCCTTTGTTTGTTTTGTTCTTCCTGTGCTGCTCTCTGTCTTTGACTTTGTTTTTAACATACAAAATGCTTGTTCCCATATCTGGTAGTCAGAATAATGATGCCCCCAAAGAAATCCACATCCTATTCCTGGAATCTGTGAATATATAGTGTTATTTGGCAAGAGGGAAGTAAGGTTGCTGTCAGCTGACCTTGAAATAATGAGATTGTTCTAGTTTACCTGGGGGGACCCAAAGTAATCACAATGATTCTTAAATATGGAAGAAGGAGGTCAGTGTCAGAGGAATAGATGTGAAAATGCTCTGCTGCCAGATTTGAAGATGGAGGAAAGGACCATGAGCCAAAGTCCTTTTCAAGCTGAAAATGTCAAGAATACAAATTTTCCCCTAGAGCTTCCAGAAGGAGCACAGCCCTGTGGACACCTTGATTTTAACCCAATAAGATCCTTTTCTGACTTCTGACCTCCAGAAGTGCAAGATAATAATTTTGTGTTGTTTTAAGGCACTAGTTTCTGGTAATCTATTTCAGCAGCAATTAGGAAACTCCATGCATCATCTCATGTAGGCTTACCACAACCCATGTGGTATATGTTGCCAGCTCTGTTTTACATGTGAAGGACCTAAAACTTGGAGACATTACATGACTTAGCAGCATCCAGAGACTAACTTTCCAAGCTAGGACTTGGTCTAGTTCTGTATATGTAAAAGTCCAGCGCTCATTCTTTCTGTAACAGACATCCTTATAGTATATTTAGAAGCAGACTCTATTATCTTCTCAAAGGCCTTTCTGGCTTTTATGAGTTAATAACAGTAATAACAAGAGGAATTAAATAAAACAAAACTGGATTTTCTAGTTGACTCTTTCTT
Source organism: Chaetophractus vellerosus (assembly GCA_004027955.1). NCBI lineage: Eukaryota > Metazoa > Chordata > Mammalia > Cingulata > Chlamyphoridae > Chaetophractus > Chaetophractus vellerosus. Next base: position 8,532 of record PVKH010002069.1, read on the forward strand.
TGTCAGCAGGTAAGCCATCTTCCTGCATGCCCTGCTCGGGAGCCTTGGATGATTAATTGTAGAGCTCAGCACTGTGATCTGGTGTGGAGGTCTCCTCCCAGATGCATCCAGCTGTAACACCAGTGACTGATCAATGCTGCTTTGATGAAGTACTGAGACTCCTTTTGATAGAGAGGCCTTTTATGATTCTTTCTAACACTTAACAAACCACTGATCGTCGAAAAACCATTTCAAATTCATAGGCCAATGAGTGTTCTCTTAGCCTTTCCTTCCATTCTAACCTCCAGAGAGCTTCCTTTGAGGGTGGTGGTTTTTTATTTTTGAAAAAGTGATACATTTTACAAAGTTTTTCATGAAAATTACTTTAAATCATAATAGAATTTTTTCTTTTTATCATTTGTGTAGTTATGACTAATGATGAGGAAGATAATCTCAGGAATATCTATATTGCTATAGAATGCTGTTTTAAATGAGTATAAATGAACATGTTGGGAGGAGCAAAGCTGGTATGGAACTTCATTTTGGTTTTCCTGTTGAAAATTCTTGCCTTTTTTTTCAAACTTTTTATTATAGATAATAGCAATACACAAAAGTATGTAGTATATATTGTAAATATGTTATACAAACCCCCTCGTATCTCTCACTCGGTTCCAATAATTATTAACTAATGGCCAATGGTGTTTCATTTACTCCAATTTCTTATTCTCCATCCCCACCTCATTGGATTAATTTGAAGCAAATCTATAGAGTTTCTAAGTGGTGTGTGGACAGGAGGTTGGGGAAAAGATTTAACTTTTGGAGTGGAGGTTGAAATCTTCTCTTCATCAAGGAACCATTTACATCAAAGCAATATTTTGTTTTAGTTTCTGGGAATTAAGTGTTTCTATATTTCTTCAAAGCATTTCTAAGGTATGCTATATTAATTAGCTATTTCATCAAATTGACCTCTTGCTATTTGTCAGGAAGTGTTCTAGGTTCTGGTGATACAATGGTGATGAAGAAAAAAATTCCAGTGCTCAAATAATTTGACTGTCCTGTACAGGGTGGACAAGTAAGTATAATAAAAGGTGATAATAATGATAAGGAGAGTGAAATGGGATCAACAAAAATATTGCTGTAGAAGACAGAGGCCCAAAGAGAGACTAGAATTATAAACAGGGATGAGAGGTAAGAAGAGTCGAGGTGGGGTATAGGTCACATTCTACCAAGAGGGAAATGCTCTGGGGTAAGTGGGTAAGAGGATGTGTAATGGACCCCACAAATGCAGGATAGGATACAAGGGGATAAGTAAGAGGTGAGGCTGGAGAGGCAAGCAAAACCATGGCAGGGAGTTGGAATTTTATCTAAAGCTTAGAATCCTTAGATAATTTTATTCAGGGAAATGAGATGCTATATCATAGAAAGTGTTGCCCAGTATGATAGTGAGGAAAATTTCTCTAACTCAGTCATTAAGCTAAAGACCTAAGACAATCAGTCACACCCATGCCTGGCACTCTGGCCTTTTGTTTCCTGGTCTGCTGTTTGTCCACTCCAAGACATTGAATCTTCCTGTTTTTTTCTTTTAAATCAATAAAGGCTGCCAATAATTCCCTCAGGTACAATCATCTTGTTGTTTGTCATTAACTACTAGTCTAATCGGACATAAAGCTTACGGGTAAGATTCCTGACTCCGGTTTCTTCATTAGTAAACACGGCAGAGCTACTCACACCATTGATGCCCTGCTGGTTAATCTGCAGTGCTCTTCCCCCTGCACCATTATGCCAGCCACCATACATTCTGGATTTAGAACACTAAATGTGTAAGGCCAAAGGAATTGAGTGCGATGACGTTTCACTGGAGCAATAGCGTAAACTGTGATCTGGTGGGGGTGGGTGAGGTGAAGGGCTACTGGGATTAGGGGAGTTAATCTAACTCTATGAGTTTGGGAACTTCAGAGCTCTCTCCTGATGGAGTACTGGGTTTGAGCAAATGAGAATGTGGAGAAGTGCTGAATGTTTTTTTCCCAGTACTCTGCAGAGCAGGGCCTGGTAAACTACAACCTGAGGGTTGAATCTAGTCTACTGCCTGTCTTTGTAAATAAAGTTTAATTGGAACATAGCTGTGGCAGTTTGAGATTATTTATGAATCCCAAAAAGAGAAAGATTATGTTTGTAAACTAATATATTCCTCTGGGTGTGATACCCTTTGATTGAGTTGAATTCAAAGGTTTTAAGTTTACTTGACAAAATCAATTTAGGGCGTTTGATTGGACCGTGTCAGTAGGGCGTGACTCAGGTTGAGTCCCTGCCCCCTTGCTGGGCTGATATAAATGGGCACTCAAGAAGACACAAGAAGATCCTCCCCCTCCCCCAGTTTTAACCCTTCTGTGATCCAAAGCTTTTTCAAAGGTGAAGCCATTATAATAGCTGAATACAATTAATAGGAAAATGAAATAATAATGATAAGTTAAATGTAAGAGATAAAATGCATAAATTTTTTAAAAAAAACTAAAAAGACCCAGAAAGAAATGAGCCCTATGCCAGAGACTGACTGATACAGGAAGCACTGAGAGACTGGGCAGAGATTGTTAGTGACCCTCTTGCTTCAACACATGGCAAATGACTGGTAAGAAAGCAGCCTTGAGTTGGCCTCTTTAGGGCCTTGCAACCATAAGGTTCTACCCCAAATAAATACCCTTTATAAAAGCCAACAGATTTCTGGCACTTTGCATCAGCACCCCCTTGGCAGACTAATACAGTAGTCATGCTCATTCATTTACATATTGCCTGTGACTGCTTTTGTACTATAATGGTAGCGTTGAGTAATTGCAATGGAGACTGCCTAGCCCACAAAGCTTAAAATATTTACTATCTGGCTTCTCACAGAAAAAGTTAGCCAAATCCTGCTCTAGAGGGGGAGTCCCTGAAAGTGACTAGATCATGCTCTAGAATCTGAAGCGTATTCATGAGCATAAAGTCTGTAGGGAGTTCACACAAATGGGTCTGGAACCTTATTTGCTACAGGGGTGAGGAGATCCTCGGGAATATAAGGTTTTGCTTCAGACGAGATGTTTGAGGGGGCCATTTTCCAAATCATCAAGGCCCAAAGGTGCTTTCACTTCAGAGTACTTAATATAAGCTCAGTGATGGTACAAGGCTACTTACTCCCTGGGACTGGAGAATTTCCACTCCTGTGTGACATTTGCTTTATGGAATTCCAGCGATGAGGAGAACTTTCCCTTCTAGCTGTGAGGCATCTGATTTGGATATTTCCTTTCCTATTTGCCACAGTACTCCTGATGCCCCTGCTGTGTGTTCTGAACTGGACTGGCATCTCTATTTCCCTCTGCAGTGCCCTTCAGGCTTTGCCAGGCCCACATCAGCCCAGTTCATATTCCTGCTGACTCAGCAGCCTTACCTCCTGGTGCCTTCCTACCCTTGGGGAAGCAGCAGATTTGGGGTTTTGACTGAGAAGACCCAGAGCCATAAATGGTCTGGGTTTCATTAGTCCACTTATTGTAGTACCTACTGTCAGCATCAAACTTATGTATAGGCAGAGGCTTACATGAAATACTACTTTAAGTCATTGAAAATTTTCTCCTGGTCCAAGATATCATCTCTCCTGAACCTGCCTGCGGTGACTGAATTACCTGATTGTAGATTAAAAATATATATATATTAAAATAATAATTCTTCCTTATGCAGAGTAACTTAGCCAGCCACAAACTGCCATTTAAGTTAAATAAGAATGAGGTGAATAGATTAACTACGGAAGAAATCAGAATTGTCAAGTAATACGATCTGGGGTGGTTTTGAAAGAGAGAGGGTTTGGGGGAATGCTGGGAGCAGACATGCCCAAATAGCACATTCAGAAGAAAATAAATGGATATGGAATACCTTGGAGAGGAATTATAAAGAATGGAGGAAAGGCCATGAAGTGTATTCTAACAGATATGATGGTATATTATAGTTGGAAAAGGCTAACTAGTTGACACTTGAGACCACTGAGGATCAGAGGAGGACCATGTCTTTCTTAAGGTACTGCAGCAAGCAATTAGCAGAGTTTGAATTAGAATCTAGTTTAGCTAATGCCCAGGGTGTGCTTTTTTCACTTAACCAGCCTTTCCAAAATTGTGTGCTGGAGAATATTACTTCTGCAAATATTAATAGAATTTTAATAGATTTGAGAAACATAAATAGAAAGAGGAGTGATCTTCATTAATATCAGGGCAAGGAACTCATCTGGAAGTCTGGGGACATGGGCTCTAGGCATTTAGTCAATAAACATTTATTGAGAATCTAACTATAAGCTATTGTGCTAATGACTGAAGGTATAATTATGAACTAAAGGGATATGGCCCTTGCTCTCATGGGACTGAAAATGTACTCCTTCACTGGAAGATAGATACACCAAGTAATCTCACAAATGTGTATTTACAAACTGACTAGTGATCTACAGGAAGGGAATTCAGTTCTGTGGGAGCATATTACAAGGTGACCTGATGGTACAATGGTTCAGAGATGACTTCTCAGATGTAAGGGTTCTTGAGTTGGTAACTGAAGTACAAGCTTAGTAGGTGAACAGTGTTCCAGGCAGAGGAATAGCGTGTACTTGTAGCGAGGAGAACGTGGTTTATTAGGGCTATACACTCTGTTTTGGGTGCCAAGGTTCACTGAGGAAGGAGCAGGTGGGCCAGGACACCAATGCCCATTACCTCTGGGCACAAGGGAACCTGTCTATTCCCCCAGAATGTCTTAGAAATATTATCATTCTTTCTCTGTGAAATAGGTTGGGGATTACTCCATCAGAGGAACTAAAATACAGAAGTTAGTGTATTAGAGTGATGGTAGATGAGAGTGGAAGGTGATGCAGGGTCCTAAAAACCTGAATCTTAATCCTAGAATCAAGTGTTTTGCCATAAATTCCCTGTGTGACCTTGGATGATCCCACCTTCTTTCTGGAGCTCAGTTTTTCCTTCAAAGATTAGCTCATATAATCCATTTCCTTTTTTCTCCAACCACCTCTGATTTCACAATCCTAAGAATTTTTTTTTCACTCAAACAAGAGATATTTGGTTCTAAAGAAGCTGCCCCTTTGGACTGTCTTCCAGCCCAGGCTGGGCCTGAAGTCTCCTGAGTTACTTAGGACCTTGGCCCAAGATTACTCCTGTGTCAATGTCGGGGCTCAGCAGTCCTGCATGCTGAGAATGGGTTGTGATTTCACAGGACTTGTAAGACTTGTTATTGCTGCTCTCCACACACCCCTTGCCTGGAACTCAGGAGCCTGAGTTCCCTATGCCTTTCCATTCTAGATATAGCAACTCCCCTGTTCACAGAGTTATTTTTGCTATTAGAGGAAGGGAAATAACAAAACCCAGACTTATCTGGTAGGTAAGAAGCCCAGAACTCTGTTTTGCACTGCCACTTCCCTCAGTTTATTTTGGACCATCATTGACTAATACATAACTCCCATTGAAGAAACAAGAGGTTTATGGGTTTGTCATCTCACTCCAGACTTCCAAGAATTTATGATGGTCATCCAAGACAAATTTCCTCCCTCCTATCTACCATATCTGAGCATGTGGCCTGCACATGTCGAGTACCACTTAAAAGAACTTGTGGTATTTAGATACGTGATGCTGGATTCCTTAGCAAAACTCATGCAGTGTCCAGGGGAATTCTGGGCAGCATATGTGAATGTAAATGGACAGAAATACTCTACCTTCTGGAACTCCTAGGAACTGAGAGCTGACACTTCAGCAAACAAAGAGAGAGGTGTCAGCAGGACTGTCCTATACAGAAAATCCAATGAAGAAGGAAGTGGGATTGAGGAATGGCAAAAGCTCTTGAGCTCCACATTAGAGAGACTATAGTCAGACTACAATTCTGTTGTTTACAAATTTTGTGACTTGAGCAAGTTACTTGAATTCTCCAGGATCTAATTTTCTCATCTTTTAAACATGGACATTAATAAAGATATAATACAGATTAAATGAGGCAATGCAGAAAAGTACTCAGTACAGTGTCAAGCACAAAATAGACATTTCAACACTACTGGTGATAAAATTATTATCAATCCAGAATTCAGTCTTCATTCCATGTGCTATTTAATCCTTTAAAAATGATTAGCTGAGAACTGCCTCTTTTATTATTTTTTTTTTTTGAGAGTTCTCCTGTTAAGTTTCCAGATCTTATCCTTTTCAAGCATGACTGATGTTAGGGTCTCTGTTGCTTGGGTCTCCATCCACCTTCACAGGACAGTGGTAACAATAAGTGAGCTGTTGGGGCTTCTTGGTCTGAGGTAGTCCAGATGTTCCCTTGTGAGGTCCTGCATCTGTGCAGCACAGGTGCTTGTGCAGGATGATAATGGTTCATGGGACTATTTTGACAGAGAGCAAGAGTACTTTCGAAGAGGATGACTCTTTGGGGCTAGGTGAGAAGGCCTGAACCAATTTCTCTTAAAGGACATTGGAGTCCATCAGGCAGCAGTTACTTGCCACAGACTTTCCTGTATGTTCTTGCCACAGTTTCACTTTTGTACTAATTACCCTTTAGCCTCAAATTTCTATTATTCTTGCCTTCAGGTTTATGGCTATTGACCCAGCCAGATTGTCTATTTGTGTGCCTATTTTGTCTTTAATGCTTTAAATCTTAAGATCCCATAAAACGTCTTGACCCCGTGGACTCCTCAGGCACAACTGCTGGTATCTGTTGGTCCAGAGGCAGCAGCTATTCCCTGCTGGGATCACTTGCCTTCTGTCTCATTAGTCACAGCACTTCTTCTGTCAGGCTCCTTCTGCATCCCATGTGACCCAGCAATAGAGACAGGATTTGCTGAAGATCAGTATCTCTTTCTTTGATGTTTGTGTAAAATAGAAAACAAAGAGATGATCCCAACTTAATACAAGTGAGTCCTGAGATGAGTTGTTACTTTTCCATAAAAGACATTAGAAACCCCTCAAAGAGTATTTTTATGTCAATATGATCCACTTATTTAGTCTTTTTGCATCATTTTCATTAATCAATTTCACCTGCCTTTGTCCATCTATTCATCACCCAATAACTATTTTGTTGGTTATCTACCCACTAGGTGGACTGATGTTGGTGCTGGAAATACAGGTATATATAAAACATGTGGTCCTGCCATGAAAGCACTTACATCTAGTAAAGGAGATAAAACACATCGTAAGAATTAACAACACAGAATGTCTGTTGGGGAAAATTAAAAACGTTATGGGCCAGAGAAGGGGAATATAACATAGCACAGAGATATCTAACTTAGAAGAAAAAGGAGTGTAGTGATTATCAAGGCAAGGAGAGATTTGATGTGATTCTTTGGCAAGGAGAAAAGATATAAGCAGACATAAATAATGGTTGTAAGGTTGACCTTTATTGTTAAAGGACCAGAAATCCATGGAAAAGCATAAGCAGGAAGACAGAATGAAAAGGTATCTATTTTAGAATTATCTGTATGATGCTTTGAATAACAGGGCAGCAGCTTTGAGGAATGAACATCAGTGTGAAATCTCCTGCTTACTAGAGAGCTGGTAGGATTTGAGGTAGAAGCCATAGGACTTGGCTGATAGTATGTGAAGCTGGTGGGTAAGACAGGCATGAAGGAGAATGAAGCATCCACAGTGACTGCCATGTTTCTAAGATGAACAGCCTGGTGGATGATATGCCTTTTAATGAGGAGAATGAACAAGGTTTGAGGGGGAAAATAAGATTTCATTTTTGGATATATTGAATTTGAGATACCAGCAAGACATCCTAGTGAATATATGCAATGGGATATCGGGTATTGAGGTGAGCATTCAGGAGGGTGATCTAGAGATTTGATTTGGATTCATCAGTGGATAGATATGTCAAGCTGTGGAAATAATGATATCATATAAGTAAAATATGTAAGAGGACTGAGAAAGGGACTCTAAGTGTTACTCACACCCAAGATTAGGAAATGAAGGACTAGAAGGACAGTCCAAAAAGAAAGAGGAACATCAAGTTTCACAGCAACTTAAACAATAGATTCTTTTGAGGATAGATGGCACGTTATAACAAGTATACTCTAACAATTCATGGGTCTAAATTAAGAGAGATCTACTGGTCCATCAGTAGCAGGTCTTGCATTTTTCATTGAAATGATATTGAGCTTGCCTCAAAGCCACTTTATGTTTCACGCTGTGGCCAAGGGCAAACATAATCTCGAGTTCTTGGAAATGAATTACAGGATAGTTTTGGCTATATTTATGTGCGTTGAGGCTGACAGTATGAATTGTCATTAGAGCTCAGTGTCTTCATGGCCTACCTTGCCTCATTTCCTTCCTGGTAAGTTGATGCTTATAATAAGCAAAACCTACCATCTAAGTTGTCAGTGGATTAGGGGGATAGGTTTTCCTCATCATTTTAATTATATTTAGTGTAGGCTCATATCTATGAAGAGAATATTGCAGAAATTTATTAATGAGGCATTAGATGTGGAAGAAGAATGATGAGGCTCTGGAGTATTAGGAAAAATGGAACTAACCTGGATTGAGGAGATTAGGCTCACATTCTGATTCTTCCATTAACTTTTTCTGTGGGGGAAAATTTTCTCTTGAACTCAGTCTATCTATCTCTAAAATTAGGGGTTGGAGTAAAAGATCCCTTTTCTTATCAATGTTTTGTGGGCTCTGAAAAAGATTTAAATTTTTCAAGTCAGATTGATGGGAGGACAGTATATCTGGAATTCTGTGTAGCTCTTACCTCTACCTAATGCTTATGGCCACCTGGACAGGAATCTCTTATTACAAGACAGCATAGAAATTGATGAGTAATTTCCAGCATGTTTTTCACAAACTTCTAAAAGTCTGACTTACTGAATTAAAAAAAAACTTTTTATTGATTATTTCAAGCATAAAACCATTTAGGCTGTAATTATTTTGAAAGTTATTTCCCAAGTAAACAGAGGTGATAAATATCCACTACTTTGTGCTGGCCTGGCCACACCACTAGTAATGTCTTCCTTCTTTTCCCCCTACTTTCTTTCCTTCAAGCAAACAAAGAAACATATATCATGTAATGTGTGCCAAGAACTTGAGTAGGCACAGGGGCACTAATATAACTCAGAAATGGTTCTTCCCTTTAAAAAAATTACAGTTAAATTAGAGAAATTAACCAATAATGTGATACAGCATAAATATTCTGGCAGATGTATCAATTACTGTGCTATAGAAAAATAGAACACATGGGGTATTCTTCACTCATAATCCATTTAACAAATATTTGAGTGATTACAATGTATCAGATCTTGCTCTAGGGATGTTCCTAGAATAGCTATCAAAACAGACAAGATCTCTAACTTAATGGAACATACATTTTAGTAGTGGAAGAGAGAGAATGGATCAATAACAAAGAAGTATAAAGACTTTCAGATGGTGATGAGGATAGGGAGACATATAAAGTAGGATAAGGGGAATGGGGAATAGTGGTGAGGGATGTTTTTCTATAGGTTGGTCAGAGAATGTTTCTGTTGATAAGGGAACATTTAAGCAGAGAACTAGGGGAAACTCAGTGATATAAGATCTAGGGGAAAAATACTCCATGTAGAAGGAACACCAAGTGCACAGGCCTTAAGGTAGGAGGCTTCCTGACTATTTGAAGAATAGCAGGGAGACCAGTGTGGGTAGAACAGAGTCTGAACCACTGAAGGGATGGTATTTCCATTGACTGAGATGGGGAGAACTTGAGAAGCATGACTGCATCAGAAGGGAGAATCAGGAGTTTGATTTTGGACATATTAAATTTAAGATGTCAGTTAAAGATCTAAGAGAGATGACAAGGGAGTGGTCATATGGGATTATGGATCACAGATGGAAATATAAATGCAGGCATTCTTAGCATATCAATGTAGTTAATATTTGAAACAATGTGACTGGAAGAAGTCTCCCCAAGGAGATACTAATATGGGAAATATAGAAGGAAAATCAAGAGTAGTGACCTACAAGTTAAGTGAATAAAGAGAAAGTGTTTCAAGAAAGAAGATGTGATCAAATCTGTCAGTGCCTCTGATACTTCAAAAATGTATACAGTACTTCCAGTTGACCAGGGTGGAAGTATAAGATTCTCCAGGGTGCCATTCCCCCACAGAATCTTTGAACAACTAGCAAAAACTAGCGTAATCATCCTCTTAGAACTTCAAAAACAGTTAAAGAGTTGAAATTACTAGGTGAGAGCCAAATCAATAAAACACACCTTTAAAAAACAGAAGAAGCCTGTGACATACCCTTGCTGGCTCTTCTTCACCTCCACCCCAGTACAGTGTAAAGTCAGCCTGTGCTCTCATTGTGGGGCACTGGTCTTGTTCTGGAGGAAGCAGAGTATCCCCTGTGTGCATACTGGAGTGTCTGTATGTCAGTGCCAATCTACCAGGTGGCAACTTAAAAGATTAAACAGGGATCTAATCTCTGTTTCACCTCTCAGAAATTGCCCTGTAGGCAGAAGCAGCTTTTAGACAACTAAAACAGTGAAAGAAACAATTAAGTTAAAATGGCCTGGGGCAAAGGATTTCTGGCTTTAAGACATATGATTGAGCACCAGGGAGGTGTGTGAAGTCGATCACATAGGGAGTGGAAAAGTCATTAGGATTCATTTAATCAGGGAATCTTAAGGCCATGAGCAAGCACAAGCCCAGGAAAATATCCAGGCTCAGGAAAGGAGGAGCAGAACCTGTACTTTTCATTTGCCTGGGATTGATTTGGTTAGGAGGGCTAACTCTGAAGGACTCAAGACAAGGAAGAGTCAATTTGCAAATACTGTGTAAGATTGTGTGTGTGTGTATTTGGAGATTTGTTAGTTTTTGTAAGATCCTGGTGCTCAAGGAAATCTGTCATTTCACTAGCTGGATACATAATTAAGGAATAGAAAGCTCAAGGACTAAACCCCAGAGTTGACACTTTAAAATATTAAAATGTACAGTGTGCAATAAAAAATTACAAGTCAGAAAAAAAGAAACAGGAAATGGTGGTCTTTCCAAAGGAACAAGATTTAAATTCATTAACTATCAAAAAAGAAGTCCAGACTTTGGACATATAGAACTACCAGAGTTGAAGACCACAATAACTGAAATGAAAATTTCCTAGAGGATTTAAACGGTAGAGTGGAGCTGACAGAAGAAAGATTCAGGGACCTCAAAGGCAAGGTAATTGAAGTAATTCATGCTGAGGAAAAGAAAGATAAAAGAATGAAGAAAATTGAACAGATCCTAAAAGATGTGTGGGACACCATCAATAATACCAATATACACATAATGGGAGAACTAGAAGGAAAAGAAAATGGCAAAGGGGGACTTTCAAGCTCTTTTAGGCCACTTGCTTTGGCCTTGAGAGTCTCTGCTGCCATGCCTTCTCAGTCGCAGGGCATCCAGCAACTGCTGCAGTCTGAGAAATGCGCTACCAGAAGGTATCTGAGGCTTGCAAGTTAAAAGAACCGGAGGCTAAAGCTGGCCAAAGAAGCTCAGGCTGAAATTGAACAGTACCACCCACAGAGGGAGAAAGAGTTCAAGGCCAATGAAGCTCTGGGTTCCCACGTCATTTGCAGCACTGAAGTGGAGAAGGAGATCCAGGAGATGACCATCCTCCAGACCTACTTCCAGCAGAACAAGGATGAAGTCCTGGTTAACCTCTTGGCCTTTGTCTGTGACATCTGACCAGAAATCCATGAAAACTACCACATAAATGGACAGGGGAGAAGGAAAGTCTGTTCCATGGATTGCCATTTTTGATGCCCTCACATGGAATATGAAGCTTTAGCAAAGCTAGAGTTATATTCTTGTGGGAAGGTATTAAATTATTTCTGTATATTATATAGTAGGTCCTTTCACTTTTTGGAGAGTAGCAAACCTAGCTTCTTTGTGTAGACTTAGAGCTTATCAAAGAATTTCATCTTTTCACCTCCTATTTCTTATAAATTTAATGGGTATATGTTGTCTGTTTTGCTTTGCCATTTAGTTCAAGCTACATATGTGGCAATATTGACTGTTTCTGTTTTTGATATATTACCAAAAGCCACTTATTTGAAGAAAGAAAGGAGTTAAATATTTTATTTCCCTAAGGCTTTATTGAAGGTCAGGTTTTACCTATGAAAAATTAGTAAATAGTCATTTGTGACCTCTATGAAGCAGCAGCCAGCCTTAAAGTAGTCCATTCTGGCTAAGAATCATGTATACTAGAATAATTGAGTTGCTTTTAGTGTCTCTTAATAAAAATTACTCGATAGAATTCAAGAACTGATTACATGCTATTGCTTAATGTACTGGTAATCATTTAAAAGTGAAGGCTCTTTGTCTTGCAAAAAAGTGGCAGAATATTCCAAAAAATAATGGCAGAAATGTCCCAAATTTAGTGAAATGCATGGATATACCCACACAAGAAGCCCAGCAAACACCAAACAAGATAAATTTGAAGAGAACCACACTCATACACATAGTGGTCAATCTCTCAAATGCTAAGGACAGGGGAAAAGTTATGAAAACTGAAAGAGGAGAGCAGCATGTTTTGTACAAGGAAGACCTAATAAGAATACATGCTAATATCTCATTAGAAACCATGGAAGAAAGAAGGCAAGGGGAAAAATACTTAATGTGTTGAAAGAAAACAATTGCCAGCCAAGAATTTTATATCCGATGAGACTGACTTTCAAATATGAGGTAGAGATTAATATAGTCCCAGATAAACAAAAGCTGTGGGAGTTCATTACACCTAGACATGTCCTACAAGCAATGCCAAAGGGAGTTCTTCAGACTGAAAGGAAAGGACAAAAGAAAGTGGATCAAAGTAGCATGAAGAAATGAAGATCTCTGGTAAAAGTAACTCTATGGGTAATATAAATGCCAGTATTGTTGTCTTGTATTTTTTGGTATGTAACTTCGTGTTTTACTTCTTACAGATTCTAAAATGCAAATGTATAGCAAGCAATAATCAATCTATGATTTGGGACAGTCAATGTATAAATATATGATTTGTAACAAATACAGCAAAAAGTAGGTTGAGTATAGGAACAGTGCTTGTGAATTCTGTTGAAATTAAGTTGGTATGATAACAAATATGACTATTATAGGTTTGAAGGGTAAGTTTAAGCCCAATGGTAACCACAAAGAAAATATCAGAAAAAATATACACAGAGGGAAATGAGAAGGAACTCAAAGTGGTACACTAAAAAATGCAAGTAAGCATTAATGGAAGAATTGAGCCATGAAAAGGCATAAGACTTACAAATACCAAATAGGTTAATAACAGAAGTCCTACATTTTCAGTATTTACTTGAAATATAAAAAGATTAAGTTCTCCAAATCAAAAGACAGCAGTTGGTAGAATGAATTTTTAAAAAGCATGACACAATTACAAGCTCGCTACAAGATCTCACCTTAAATTCAAAGACACAAATATGTTGAAAGTGAAAGAATGGAAAAAATTATACCACACAAATAGTAATGAAAAAAAGAGGTGTTATAACTATACTAATATGAGACAAAATATACTTTAAGCAAAAACTTTTGTTCTTTATAAGGGACAAAGAAGGTCACTATATACTGATAAAGGGATACATTCAAGAAGAAGACATAATAATATAAATATATATTCACAGAACAGCAGAGCCCCAATATATATGAAACAAATTTTGATAGATTTGAACAGAGAAAGAGACGGTTCTACATTTATTCTAGGAGATTTCAATACATCACTGTTAATAATGAATAAAACATCTTGAGAGAAGATCAAGGACCTAGAATAACTGAACAATTCTATAAAGCAACTAGACCTAACAGATAAACACACATATGAGAGAGAGAGAACACTTCACTGAACAGCAGCAGACTCCTCCTCTGCTGCACATGCATCATTCTCTAGGATAGAATATATGATAGATCACAGCAGATCAATAAAAAGTAGAAGTTGAATCAGTAATTAAAAGCCTTGCAACAAAGGAAAGCCTGGAATCAGAACACTTCACTGGGGAAATTTACCAAATTCCAGGGAACTAATTCCAAGGAAAAAAAATACCAAAAATCAGAGCACAATTAAATGAAATTGAGAATAAAAAAGAACAGAATTAACAAAACCAAAAGCAGGATCTTTGAAAAGATTAATAAAATTGACAAACCCATAGCTAGACTAACAAAGAAAAATCAAAAGAAGATGTAAATAAATAAACTCAGAAATGAGAGAGGGTACATTACCATTGACCTCACAGAAATGAAAAGGATCATGAGGACACTAGGAACAAATGTATGCCAACAAATTAGACAACTTAGATGAAATGGACAAATTCCTAGAAACACACAAACTACCTGCACTGAGTAAAGAAGAAATAGATGCTCTCAACAAACCAATAATTAAAAAAGAAATTGAGTTGGTCATCAAAAACTCCTAACAAAGAAAATCCCAAGACTAGATGACTTAAGAAGGGAATTCCATCAAACATTCCAGAAAGATTTAACCCCAATCCTGCTCAAACTCTTCCAAAAAATGCTTCCTAACTCATTCTATAAGGCCAGCATCACCCTAAAAATAAATCCAGATAAAGATATCACAAGCACAGAAAGTTACAGACCTATATATTTTATTAATATAGAAGCAAAAATCCTCAGCAAAATACTAGCAAACCAAATCCAGCAGCACGTTAAAAGAATTATATATACCATGATCAAGTGGGATTTATCCCAGGAATGCAAGGGTAGTTCAATATGAGAAAATCAATTAATGTAATATGTCACATCAATAGAACAAAGTTTTAAAAAATCACATGATCATGCCAATGGTATGGAAAAGGCATTTGACAAATTCTTAGCACCCCTTCTTGATAAAAACATTCAGAAAAATAGGAATAAAAGTAACTTCCTCAAGATGGTATAGGGCATAGATGAGAAGCCACCAATAACATCATGCTCAATGTTGAAAGACTGAAAGCTTTCTCCCAAAGGTCAGGAAGAAAACAAGAGTTCCTGTCTAGTCAACTGCTATTCAACACTGTACTGGAAGTTCTAGCCAGAGCATCAGGCAAGGAAGAGAAATTAAAGACATCTAATTTGGAAAGGAAGAACTAAAACTTTCTCATTTTGAAGATGACAAGATCCTGTATATAGAAAATCCTTTAAAATCCACAATGAAGTTACTAGTTATAATTCAGCAATGTGCTGGGGTATAAGATCAACAAGCAAAAATCAGTGGAGTTTCCATATACTAGTGTGGCAGTTTAATATTGTTTATGAATTCCAAAAATAGATATTGGATTATGTTTATAAACTGGTCTGTCCCTCCAGGCATATTAGATTATATTGGATTCAGAGGTTTCACTTTTACTTGATTAAACAATGATTAAGGCTTTGATTAGGCCATGTCAGTAGGACGTTGTATCTCCACCCCCTTGGTGGGCAGGGACTCACAGAGAAACTGCACCTCAGAAAAGGGAGGTTGGAGTTTTGAGCTGGAGCCTGGGAAGTAAGAACATAGAGGAGCAGAGTAGCTGAGCCCAGAGAGAATCGTGTCCTGGGTAGAAAGACAGAGCCGGTTGCCTGATAGTCTATGGCTAGCCTTTGGAGAAAGTAAGGCAGCCAAGTCTGGAAAGAAACAAGCCCTGGGAAGAGAGGAACCCAGAAAGCCTGAACCTTTGGCAGACATCAGCAGCCATCTTCCTCTAACACGTGGCAACAGACTTCAGTGAGGGAAGTAACTTATGCTTTATGGTCTGGTAACTATAAGCTTCTACCCCAAATAAATGCCCTTTATAAAATCCAACAGATTTCTGGTATTTTGTATCAGCACCCCTTGGGCTGACTAATACAACTAGTAACATAGAATCTGAAGAACAAATAAAGAAAAAAAAATATTCCATTTACAATAGCAACTAAAAGGTTAAAATATCTAGGAATTAATTTAACTAAGTATATATAGGATTTGTACACAGGAAATTACAAATCATTGCTGAAAGAAATTAAAGAAGGTCTAAGTAAATGTAAGGGCATTTCATGTTCATGGCCTGGAAGACTAAATATTGTTAATATGTCAATTGCTAAGAAGGCAATTTAAAGATTCAATGCAATCCCAATAAAATTTTCACAGTCTTATTGCAGAAATAGAAAAGTCAATCATCAAATTTATATGGAATGGCAAGTGGCTCCAAGTAGCCAATGCCTTCTTGAAAAAAAAGAATGAAGTTGGAAGACTCAGACTTCCCGATCTTAAAACTTATTCCAAAGCTACACTATACAACACAATGTGACTGATCAAACGACAGGCCTATAGAACAATGGACTTGAACTGAACATTCAGAAATAAATCCTCAAACTTATGGTCAGTTGAATTTTGACAAGGGTGTCAAGTCTGATCAACGGGGAAAAAATAGTTTCTTCAAAAAATGGTTCTGAGAAAACTGGATGTCCATATGCAAAAGAATGAAGGATGACCCCTACCTCATACAAAAAATGAACTCAAAATGCATCAAAGACCTAAATATGTGAACCCAAAACCTCAAACTCTTAGAAGAAAACAGGGAAGCATCTTCAGGACCTTGTGTTAGACAATGGGTTCTTTGACTTTACACCAAACACATGAGCCACAAAAGAAAGAAAAAAAAGATAAATGGGATTTCATTAAAATTAAAATGTTTTGCATCAAGACTTCATCATGAAACGTAAAAAGACAACCAAAAGAATGAGAGAAAAATATTTGGAAGCCACATATCTGATAATGGTTTATTTTTCAGAATATTTCAGAACATATAATGAAATCCTGCAACTCAACAACAAATAGACAAACAACCTAATTACAAAATCAGGAAAATACTTGAATAGGCATTTCTCCAAAGAAAATATACAAATGACCAATAAGCATATGAAAAGATGGTCAACATCATTAGCCTTTAGGGAAATTCAAATCACAACCACAATGAGATAGCATTTCATACCCAATAGAATGGCTTCTATTAAAAAAAAATGGAAAATACCAACTGCTGGAGAGGATATGGAGAAATAGAAACACTTATTCCTTGTTGATGGGAATGTAAAATGGTGCAGCTGCTATGGAAAACAGTTTAGCAGTTCTTCAGAAAGTATAAAATTAACATATGACGCAGCAATCCCACTTCTCCATGTATACCCAAATGCTCTGAAAGCAATGGCCCAAACAGATGTTTGTACTCCAATGTACATAGTGGCATTAGTCACCATTTCCAAAAGATGGAAGCAACCCAAGTGTCTATCAACAGACTAGAATATAAGTTACCAGGAAATAGGTTAGGGGTAGGGAATGGGGAGTTAATGGCTAATTGGTACAGAGTTTGTGTTTGGATGATGGAAAAGTTTTGGTAATGGATGGTGGTGATGGTAGTACAACATTAATATAATTACCACCACTGAATTATATATCAAAATATGGTTAAAAGAAAATTTCAGGTTGTATATATGTTTTAGAAAAAAATTCAATAATCATACCCCTGACCAACACAGCACAAACCATGTTGTTAAACCATGGACTACAGTTAATTGCACAATTATATTTTTATCAATTTTACAAGGTGCCACACTAATGCAAAGTGTTAATAATTGGGAAATCTGTGTGTGAGGGGGTGTATATGGGTACTCTGTATCTTCTGCATGATCTTTCTGTCAATCTACAACTTTTCTAATAAAAAGTAAATTTAAAGTTGCTGAAGGAGAGAGAAGGGACAATTGCTAAAGAGCTGTGGAGAATATACTGGAGGCTTTCAAGGCCAAAAGCTGGGAGGGCATCAGTTAGGAGGCTCTTAACACAGGAGAGAGGGAAAGAACGTCTTCGCCAAGTAAGAGGCATGATGTTGAAGAGAAGAGGCCTAATCAGGTGGCAGACTGGAAAGAACTACCTAACAGACTGCATGTTGTAGTAGGGATTTGGAACACAGAGTAGAAGTGTGGGATGATTCCCATGATCTAAGTCTAAGAAACTGGGAGTTCATAATGCTGTTAACCAATGCAGGGGAAGATGGTAAGTCTTTAGGCCATCAGTTTTATGAATTTTGAAGTTCATTTAGAACATCCAAGTGACTATATCCATTGGGAAGTTGTATGTGAAGTTGGAATTCAGGAGATGGCTCCAAGTTTTTTCATCTGAAGTTTTGGTTACCGCATATGTACTGGGATACAGGAAAATAGAAGCATGATACAGGGAAAGAAGCAGAGTAACAAGTGATCTGCAAACTCTGTCATATGAGTAACATGTGGAGAAGCTGAAAGTCATTTCTCTTAAGTTCTAAACTGGACACTGCTATGGAACAGTTGTGTGAGTTTTGACAAAACTCAGAACAGTTGTGTGAGTTTTGACAACACTTTGTAAGATATAGAGAAGAGCAGCTTCCAGGTTGCTTGAGGATCCTGGGTACAGGTAGATGGAGAAAATATTCAAATTTATTCCACAGAGTTTATATCATTACAGCTACTTCCACTATATTGCTGCCACTACTACTGCTGCTACTACAATGAAGCTTATTAATTTAGTTACCAAGAATAAATCTCACTTGCCCTTCCTAGCATATGTCAAAAATGAGAGGATCAACCTTCAAAGATTAGATTTGTAAAAAGGGACCCCTTCTACATCCTGCCAGTAAAATGCATCCCTTTTCTTCTTGCTCTCACTCTCATTAAAATTCATCAGAGACCAACTATGATTTCAGTATATCGAAGATAATAAGTAGATGCCAATGAACTCAACCTAATCATTTTGGGAGGAAAAAAGTCAGTTTATAAGACTGCTTTAATAAGAATCCACTGGGATGAATTTCCATCGGCTTATATCACTCCTTGTCTCAAAAAAGCACATTTTAAACCTCTGCTTCTGACAAACGCTCAGTTTGTTTCCTTAGGTTTATTAACAACTTTGACTCCCTGATACATGCTGTCCTATCCTGCTGTGACCAGAGAAGCAGAGGCAGTTGCATATGCAGGTGGCTGTGTTCTTGAGCACTCAGCAGCCTTTCTTCCACCAGTGTGTCTTTTCATCCTACCTCAACTAGCCCAGCCCAAATGTCCTCTGCAGCTCTTCAGGGGACTGAGCATGGATGCTCTGCATGGGAGAACTGTAGACTGGGTCAGTTCATCCTGTGGTTATTATGTGGGTCTTGTTCATGGATTGACTCATGCATGTGTTCATTAGACAAATGTAGTTAGATGCCAGTAATGATCCTGATGAAGATGATGATTACTGACATTTAATAACATTGCCAGGAATTGTGCTAAGAAGTTTAAATACACAATATTAACTAAACTTCCTAAAAATATAATAGGGTCCTATCATAGCTTTTTCTATCAGCTGAGAAAAATGAGAATTAAGAAAATTATCTAACATTCTGAGGTTCACCTAGTAGAGTTGGTAAAGGTAATTAAAAATACAGGGGTTTTTATTTCTTTTCCTTTTAACTTTTATTTTTATTTTCATTTTTACAGTGAACAGTAGAAAATACAGAGCTAAAGTAAGGTAATAAAACACTATATCCTAAATTTAAAAAATATTATTAAAAATATTGCCTCTGGAGAACCTCCTTGTTGCTCAATGTGGCCTCTCTCTAAGCCAAACTCAGAATATGATTACATTACCTTCCTCCCAGCGTGGGACATGACTCTCGGGGATGAGCCTCCCTGGCAACGAGGGATTACTAACCAATGCCAACGGGCAGTAAAACTGGGAAGAGACTTCAAATAAAAGGGGTAAATGGTAAA